>WOXC01008116.1:0-288339 GCA_011680675.1 Gymnobelideus leadbeateri
TATTTAATAAATGTTCAGTCATCACCTGATTAAGGTATTATAAGGAATACTGTACTCTATAAAGAAAGGCACTCTAATGATTTCATGTTTCATGAAAATATTTGTAATTGTGAAAACCAAGCTGATATAGTTTACTTGGTTTTTTTGAAAACATTTTATTTTGAAACACTTGGTATCCTTTTCAGGAGATATTAGTGTAATATAGTAAAAAAAGTCATCTATCTGGTAGCAATGCAAATGAAAAGGAGTTGGCTGACTGGAGCCTGAAAGACCTAGAGAAATGAGACCAAAACTCAGCTGAGGTGATTAGGAAGCTTTGTAAACTGTTCAACAGATCTTCAGTCATTCCACTTGACTTTCATTCGTGCAGATCTAAAGAGTGTGAACTTCAAGCGGGCAGTCATTTGACAAGATGAACAACAGAAAGGTATGGCTTGTATAACATTATAACTGATCGTTATTTTTTTCTTTCCTAATGACAACATGACCTTTTTTTTTTTTTAAAAAGGGCAAACTTCCAAACTGTCTGGCAGATAGCCAGCACATGACCTCAGAGCAGCAAGGCCTTGTCAGTGTTTCTGCAGGAGCCAGATTGCCTTGACAAGCATACAGGCAATTAGAACACAATGGGAAGCTAAAGAAAAAATACTTTAGTATGGATATTTTGGCATAAGAAAAATACAATAAAAATCACTGGCAAACTTTAACTTGCAGGTGTGGCAAATTCTATAAAAAGCCTAACACCTAAGGCTATCCACTAGTCATTCAAGTTTAAGGGCTATGAAGACTAAACAGTAAAATTGCATGTGACTCTACATTATGAATGGCAGCCTAGCAATACAGCAGAGCAGAGTGCCCTCAATAAGATTAAAATGTGATTGGGAAATGTTTAACAAAATAAATACAAATGCAACATAACAGATAATATTAATGTGTGGTTTTCCAAGGGATGGTTTCTATTTGAGTTTGACACTACTGGTTAGAGAGCACCTTGCTGTCCTTGATGGGTTCAAGTCATTTGATTTGAAAAAGAATAACAAAAGAATGTCATTTCATAGAATGCAAGAAGCATAATATTGCTAAGTTATTGTCAGTTTTCTTTCAAATATTATGGCGAAAGGGGAGATACCATAGGACTGGAGAGAGGCAAATGTGCTGATTTTCAAAAAAAGGAATAGAGTGAAGTCCTTAAATTACAGACCAGTGGGCTTGATTTAGGTTTCTAGAAAAACTTTAGACTGTTATATTCAAGAGATGCTTTGAAGACATCTAGAAAATGAAAGCAGTGACCACAAAGAGCCAGCATAATTCACAGTCAACATGTTCAGAATGTGAGACACCAGAGAAGCTTCATTTGCTTTTCTGGACAGTTACTAGAATGCTCTATCAGGGTAATGTTATAAATAGTAACCTTAAATTTAGCAAAACAGTTTACAGTCTTTAATGCAATACTGATGTGGGCTGGATGGCACAAGATCTGGGACTGGTTGGTCACCTAAAAGGTAATCATTAATAAATAGTGCAGTGTCAACTTGGAAAAAGGATTCCAGGTGAATGCTCCAGTGAAGTGTGCTTGGCCCTGTTCTCTTTAACATTTTATTAATGACTAAGACAAAGGATAAAAATGACATGCTTATAAAATTTGCAGACAGCACAAAACTGGACAGACTAGCTAAAACAATGAATGGCAGAATCAGGAATTAAAAAGGTCTGGACTTGGGGTGGCTAGGTGGCTAGGTGAATAGAGCACCGGCCCTGGAGTCAGTAGAACCTGAGTTTAAATCTGGCCTCAGACACTTAATACATACTAGCCATGTGACCTTGGGCAAGTCACTTAACTCCAATTGCCCCTCCAAACAAAACAAAACAAAACCAAATAGGGTCTTCACAGGCTAGATGATTAGGCTGAATCTCATAACATTTCAAAGGCATAATATTTATAAACTGTTATACTTGGGCAAAAAGATTCAAGTTCACAAATATGACATGGCAGAGCTGTGGCTCAATATGAGTTCATTTGAAAAGAGCTCTAGAAACGTTTAGTGAAATCCAAGTTTAACAGAAGTCAACAAAGTCTGGGATTAGCAGCTAAGAAAGCTAATGTGATGGTGAGCTGAATTAAGAGAGGCCTTGGAACCAGGAAGAAGATGAAAGTTCTGTTGTGTGCAGTCCTGATCACATGACATCTGGAACGTTGTATTCAGCTGTAGGTGTTACATTTTAGGATGGATAATGATAAGCCAAATAATATCCACATGAGGCAGAAGGCCTCAAGATAAGCAGAGGGAACTAAGGAAGTTTAGCAAGGAGGTGAGAAGATTTAGGTGGGACAAATGATTAAATCTCAAGTATTTGGAGTGCTATGATATGAAAGAAGGATCAGGTGTGTTTTGTTTGGTTCCAAAGGGCAGAACTAAGAAAGAGCAATGAGTAGAAGTTGTAAAGGCAATTTTAATCTTCATGGAGAAGAAACTACTTACACATCATAAAATTCTAACCTAGCATGGGCTGCATTTGGAAAATAGCAAGTTCCCTATCACTTGTGGTCTTTAAGCAAGAGCTGGAGGAACACTTGCCAGGCATTTACTGGAGAAGGTTCTTTTCAGGCACTATTTGGACTGGGATTGTGTGATTCTGTTCTAATTTTATTCAGAAGTAAATGCAGATGACTGGACATATATAACTTTTATCAAATTGCTTGCCATCTCAGGGAGGGGGGTGGTGAAGGAGGGAGATAGAAAATTTGGAACTCAAATGTTAAAAATTATCTTTATATGTAACCAGGGAAGATAAAATATTATTAAAAAACAAAAAAGGAAGTAAATGTGGAACACTCAGGGAGTGTGATGTAGTGGGAAGGCCAATGGATTAGTAAACAAGTGATTTGGCTTCAAGTCCTACTCTTCTATCTGTGTGTGACTTTGGATAAGTCACTTAAACTCCTCTAGCCTGAGTTTCCTTATCAATAAAATGGTAAAGATCCATAGGAAAGTATTGTGGTTTGTAGGTAGTGGCACAATACTTGGCACATGGTAAGTGCTTAATAAAAAAAAAAACAAAACTTACTGATTGATTTGCAGTGTTCTTTAAGGTCAGGGCCTCCTGGATCAGTTTTGGCATAGTGTGCATTCCTGGTGTGTGCCAGAGGGAACTCAACCTTGTCCACTGCTCATCATAATCAGGTGCCACTTTTCATATCTACTAGCATGCCAGATTATATCCCAATATCCTAATATGGGAACTCTATTACTCCCTTGGCCCCTATGCTTATGCGGATCTTCTCTCAGTTACTCAGGGTTTATATTCTTGGGCACATTATTTTCTTCTTTCTTTGGTAGGCCCTGGAACCACTTAATTTTCCCTCCTCATTCATTCCCTGTACTGGAGGGGATTCTTGATGCCAAGGGCCTGAAGTGATGCCATTCTTCCCACTATTCTGGCCAAATGAAACGGCCAAGTCCTCGGTGAACCATAAAAGCACTGTTTAAATGTCAGCTCTTGTGTCCTATGACCCTCTCAGATGTCCTGCACTGGGTCCATGCTGACGGGATCAAATGGATCCCACCAATCCAAAGGACACAAAAGAGGACCTGCATATGACTCAGAATAATTTTACATTCTATCCTTGGTACCTGTTTGATAGTGACCTAAAGAATAAAGAATAACAAGGAAAAGTAGCACAACCTAGCCTCAAGCTACCCATAAATCTAAAAATGAACCACTGTCATTTATATCATATGGAGAACGTGTTGCTCACATGAAATGTAAACTTTTTTTTAAAGATAAGTTTATGAGTTTGTAAGCATCTGTTCCAATGAATTAAATGTAATGTTCCTATAGCTAAGATAAAATGAAGGTCTGTGGTCTAATATGCAGTCATTTGAATCAAAATGACACTTCACACATAGAACTAGGGAATCAATTATTTGGGGGAATGATCATGTATTCTTTCTAACAGCCTACAAGGACATACTGGATAAAACCTGAAGTAGCAGAATAGAGGTGGGAGGCAAGAGTTATGCGGTGACCCTGTACAGAACTTGAAAGGTTTGAGCTAAATCAAAATGTACTGTTCACAACAATGCAGACCTTCAAAGAAAAACCCCCTTCATGAGCAGCACCCAGAGGTATTAGAGGTGAGGCACCCTCTTTTTGTCGTGAAGTTGTGGGGCCTAGTTCAACAAATAAAACTGAATTCAACAAACATTTATTAAGCATCTACAGTGTATAAGGCATTATGCTAATTCTGTCTCTTTCACCACTCCAATTTACTTGGGAAAGGACACATACAGCAGAGTAATTTTTAAAGAGAAAGGAACTCAATTCTTATTGCTTGGATTCTCAGAATATGAAATTTACCCATATCTAAGAATTAGATAATTTATTGGACTTCTTTACTTTATAGACCATAGTACATTACACATAGTAGGCAGTCAATAAGTACTGCACGAGTGAATATGTTTCATTAACATGGACTATAAAACAATTTTCTTTATAAAGATAATTCTGATCTTCATTAAAACCAGTGATAAAATTCCATGGAAAAAAACTACTGTAATAGTCAAGGTTGAGAGGTAATGAAAGCCTGAACTAGGGTGGTAGCCATAAGTAGACAGAAAGATGCCAAAGATGTAGAGAGATAACTTATGAGATCTGGCAACAGATTAGATATGCACTGTAAGAGTAAGAAGTTGAGGATGACACTGAGATTGTGAGCCTGGGTGACTGGAAGGATGGTGGTGGCCTTGACAGTAATAGGGAAGTGTAAGTGGGGAGGACATGGAGAGAAAGATGGAGAAGGTAGGTCTGGATAAATAGATAAAAGAATATAGTTATAAGAACAGCTAGCTTTTATATAGCACCTCAAGGTGGCAAAGAATTTTACATGTTAACTCCTTAGATTCTCAAAGCAACTCTGGGAAGTAAGTGCTATTATGAACCTCATTTTTTTTTTTAAACAAATGCTTTATTAACTTCTGTTTTACATCATTCATTTCCACCAGATTTTGAGTTACAATCATTTTCCCCCCATTATTCCCCTACCCAACCTCCCAGAATAGTAATCCCACAAGATATCGCTTTCTCCAATCTGCTCTCTCCCATACCTTCTCCCATACCCCCATCGAATTTTCCATTAGAGGAAGGTGAGTCTTTGCATCCCAATGCCTGCACATCTTATCTCCTATTACAAGCAAAAGAGTATTAATAATAGTATTTATATATATTTGAAACATTTAATGTTATGACCTCAAATTTCAGATCCATTTCCTTCCTCCCTTGTCACCCATTCCTTCTTGGGAGATAACTAATTCAGTATATGTTGTACATGTCTAGCTATGCAAAACATTATCATAGTAGATATATTGTACAAGGCTGCTTATAATTCCCTCCCACTCATCCCACCCCCCCACCTGGTCCATTCCCTACATGATCCTGTCCCTCTTTTATAGTGGGATAAAAGGATGCCCTCTCATCCATCATCCCTCCTCCCATCCCCCTTCCCCCTATCCTGCGGCAGGTTGAGATATCCCATTTAGTTTGTATGTCATTTTCTCCCTGAACCAAATTCAATGTGATTGTGGTTTTCCCTTTTTAGCCTTCCTTATTCTCTCCCTCTTTTGCAACCACTTCCCCTTGCTTCTTCTGCATGGGATAGTTTACACTACCCTGTCTCTCCCCATCTCCTCTTGCCACTTTCCTCTCTCACCTCATAATTTCATCCCTTGAGTATTCTCCCTTCCAACAAATTCAACCTATGCCCTCTATCCATATATAACTGTAACCATATACACACACATTCACATATGTATTCATATGACCACACCCCCTTCTTCCATTATTTTCATAGTGAGAAAGATATCATCAGTCACAGTTATTGCTTTTCCATATAGGAATGTAAATAGTTCAACTTTGATAAGTTCCTTTTGATTTCTTTTCCCTGATTACCTTCTCAGGCATCTCTTCCTTCTTGTGTCTGGATGTCAAATTTTCTATTCAATTCTGGTTTTTTCCTCAAGAATGCTTGAAAGTCCTCTATTCCACTGAATGGCCATATTTTCCCCTGAAACAAAATACTCAGTTTTGCTGGGTAGGTGACCCTTGGGTTCATTCCCAGTTCTTTTGCCCTCTGGAATATCATATTCCATGCCCTTCGATCCCTCAGTGTAGAAGCTGCCAGGTCCTGGGCTATTCTGATTGTATTTCCACAATATTGAAATTGTTTCTTCCTGGCTGCTTGTAGTATTTTCTCCTTGATCTGGGGATTCTGGAACCTGGCTATAATATTCCTGGGAGTTTTCTTTTTGGGATCTTTTTCAGGAGGTGATCTGTGGATTCTTTCAACCTCTATTTTGCCCTCTGGATCTAAAACATCAGGGCAGTTTTCCTTGAGAATTTCTTGAAGGGTGATTTCTAGGTTCTTTCTTTGATCATGGCTTTCAGGTAGTCCAATAATTTTTAAATTGTCTCTCCTGGATCTATTCTCCAGGTCAGTGGTTTTTCCCATGAGATATTTCACATTGCCTTCTAATCTTTCGTTTGTTTGGATCTGCTTAACAGCATCTTGATTTCTCATAAAGTCATTAGCTTCCATTTGCTCCAGTCTAACTCTGAAGGAATGAATCTCCTCAGTGAACTTTTGAGATTCTTTTTCCATCTGGCAAATTCGACTTTTTAAGGCATTCTTCTCCTCATTGCCCTTTTGGGCCTCCTTTGCCATTTGAGTTAGTCTATTTTTTAAGGTGTTGTTTTCCTCAGTCAGGCTGTTGACCCTCATTTCATACTTTTCCTGCATCCTTCTCATTTCTCTTTCCAATTTTTCCTCCACTTCTCTTATTTGATTTTTAAAGTCCTTCTTAAGGTTCTCTATGGCCTGCAACCCGCTCATGTTTTCCCCTGGGGCTTTTGGAGCAGGACTTCTGACCTCACAGTCCTTTTCCTGCTCTATGCCCCCAAAATAGGAGTCTAGGGTTGCATTTTTCTGTTTCCTTTGCCTTGGCATGTTGCCACTTAATTGCTTGACTTTTGGGCTTGTTGCCACACTATGGCTTTAAGGCCAGATAGAGGAATTTTCGTCCCGAACGTGTGGGGGGCAACTTCCGTTTCTGGCAAGCTGTAAACCCACCCACGACTTCCACCCTAGATCACAATCCAGCTCCAGGGAGGTTAAAGCAAGAGCGATTACCCCCCAAGACTGATTGCTGGATCTCCCTACAAATTTGCAGGCTGGGAGCGGGAGCTGCCTCTGAAAACTACAAAATGGCGTTTGTCCTCAGTGGCTTCTAGCCCCCAGGGGAGGGAGCCGACGCATTCTCTAATACCAGTACCAAAGTCCATAGGACACTAACCTCTTACTTTGTCCTAGGCAAGTCTATGTTGATAATTCTGGAGTCGCCACAGCTCCTGGTGTCCTGGGGTTCCTCCAGCTGGCTGCTGGCCCTGCCGCCCTGGGGCTAAAACCTCGGCTCATGCGGACCTGGGCTCAGCTCGGCTGGGCTCCTGCGCTCTGCCAGGTCCCAGACCACTGCGCTAGTCCTTCCTGCAGGGCTGCTGGGCTGTCCTCAGCGGGAGTTTAGCTTCTCTGTGTCGTTCTGTGGGTGCTGGGGCTCCAGAAGTTGTTCAGAGTCCCCTTTTACATCGTTTGGGGGGAATCTGGGGGCAGAGTGGCTTGGATGAGCTGTTTCTACTCTGCCATCTTGGCTCCGCCCCCCATGAACCTCATTTTACAAATAAGGAAACTGTGAGACACAGAGAGGTAGAGAGAGGCCAAGGGTCACATGGTTGATAAGAATCTGAGGACGGAATAAAATTTAGATCTTCCTGATTCCAGGCTTGGCTCTCTGTGCACTGTGGCACTACCTCACTGTCTCCAATGCAAGATATAATCATCTGCATGGAAAGATTCAGTTGGGAATCCATGAACTTGTGGGAGCCGACGTGATTACCTATGAGTGAGAAGAAGGCCCAGGACAGAGCCCTGAGGGATGCTCAGAGTTAGTATGGAGGATATGGGTAAAGACTGAGCAAAAAAGACTGGGAAGGAATAGTCAGATATACCCATATAAGGAAAGATAGTACAGAGAGAAGAGAGTATCCAGGAGAAAGTGGTCAACAGTGTAAGATATCAGTGTAGATGTTTTAGTGCTGCTGTGCTCCCGTTGCCCAGTCTGATGACATTCTTCCAAGGGGGGCTACAGAGGTGGCAGCTCTGCTTCTGGCTGCAGAGGAACTCTATGAGTTGGAGAGATGATCAGGAAGGGCCCCTCCAGGGAAAGGTCAGAGATTTATCATACACAATACTTTCTTTTTCAAACCCCTCATTCAGGCACCTTCTCTTTAATACACAGAAACCATTAACAGCAACAACAATACTGCACACATAATTTTTATAACACTTCAAGCTTTGCAGAGTTATATGAATATTTCACTTGATCTTCATAGTGACCCTGAGAGGCAGATGCTATTATTATCCCCATTTCACAGATAAGGAATCTGGGGCTGAGAGAAGTTTTTGACTTGCCTATGGTTATACAGCTAAGCCTGATACAGGATTTGAACTGAGACCTCTCTGAATATAGATCCAATACCCTCTCCATCATGCCACCTGACTGTAAACTTCCTAGACTGTGGTCTGAAAAGGTTAACACATTTCCTAGAGTGAGTGGGAGAGTTCAGCAGCAGGATTAGGCTACTGTGCTATTTCTGAATATAGTCTCTCTGGGGCTTAATATCCTTAAAAGACTATTCCAAGAAAATCTATGACATGTTATATTTTCTTGGGGGAAGGTACAGGCTGATAGGGATATTATAACTATGTGAAACCAAGAGCCTCATTTCTATGTCAGTGCCATGATAACCATCACATTTAGGCTGCCTACAGAAGGAATAGAGGATTATTCAAATTCCTTAAGATGTGTTTGAAAACTTTTAAAGGGGATCTAAGAAAGGTGTTTCCAGCTCATTTTGTGACTTACTCAAGAGGCCCTGATGTTACAGAAAACACTGGCCCTGAAATCAGGCCACCTGCATTGCACTTTTTAGCTGCTTGTTTGCTTCTAAAAGTTATTCTTAGAGTTCTTAGGGCATCTGTTATTTGACAGGTCAAGGCCATTACCTATAGTCCTTCACTTAAAAAAATTTTATTGATATCTTTTGTGTTTACATCATCACAAGTATTCCAGTATTCCTTCTCCTCCAAAGATCTATCCCATATAACAAATAATATTTTATAAAGAAAGAAAAAAGAGAGAAAAAAAGCAAAATTGATCAACATATGGGAAATGTTTGAAGATATATATGCAATGCTTTATACCTGTGGACCTCCCACCTCTGCAAAGGAAGGGGGTGGGAGTGCCTTGTCTGATCTCTACTTTGGGGCCACACTAGTCCTTTGTAATTTTGCAAAATTTGCTTTGTTTTGTAGTTGTTCTTTCCATTTCCGTTATTATAGTTATTATGTATATTGCTAACTTAGCTCTGATAATTTCACTCTACATCATGTACACCTTTCTAAGCTTCTCTGTGTTTGCCATAATAGTATTTTCTTACAGAAAAGTAATATCCCATTGGGCAGCTAGGTAGCACAATGGATTGAACACTAGGCCTGATGGCAGGAAGATCTGAGTTCAAATCAGGCTCAAGACAGTTACTAGATTTGTGACCCTGGACAAGTCACTTAAACCCTGTTTCCCTCAGTTTCCTCATCTATAAAATGAACTGGAGAAGGAAATAGCAAACCACTCTTGTATCTTTGCCAAGGAAATCCCAAATAGGGTCATGAAGAGTTGGGGATGACTTGGGGGAGGTGGTGAATAGAGCACCAGCCCTGGAGTCAGGAGGACCTGAGTTCAAATCCAGCCTCAGACACTTAACACAAAAAGTAGCCATGTGACCTTGGGCAAGTCACTTAACCCCAATTGCTCTCCAAAAAGCAAAAAAAAAAAAAAAAAAAGAGAGAGAGAGAGTTGGGCATAACTGAACAACAAATATTCCATTACACTCATGTACCACAATTTATTTAGTTATTCCCTAAATTATGGACATTTGCTTTGTTTCCACAAAAAAGTGCTGCTGTCAATGTTTTGGTGTATGGGAATTTTTTTTTTCATCAATGACATCCTTGGTGGATCCATAGATGTGGAATCTCTAGGTCAAAGGGTATGGACATTTGGGACCTTCACTTCTAGTGCTAGTGTATACCATCCTTATGCACTGTGGTTTAGATGGTCTATCTAGATTATAAATTGTTTTCCACAAAGTTCTTTTATATTAACTGACAAAAAAGCCAGAATCATTTTGGCTAAAATTTTTTGTGACCTGGCAGATGGTGGTAGGAGTTCACATTTCCAAGTTCACTTTATTTTCCAAAGGATTTGCCTAAAAGTCTTGCAACTAAAGCTGAAACCAAATGTACAGTGCAGCACTGTCCTTTGTGTCTGTGTAATCTGTACAAGAGCACACACGAGTACTGCAGAGAATCATAGTAATGGATCCTGAAAGAATTCATGAAAGCAAAATGTAGGAATACACGATGTGGGAAATGTATGAGAGCTAAGGCAGACTGTTTATTTTCTCACAAGAAAGTACCTGTTTTTCTCATGTGAGTTCAGCCTTTAGAAGTCATGAGGTGTTTTGTTTGCTTTCAGACGTGTTGGCTGCATTTTCCAATTTAGTTCATCCATATATTTACTTGCTGTACTTCTTACTTATTTCTGCCAGACAACACACGAAATCTCTTATTTTCTTTAATGTGCATTGTTTTTCTCTGAAGACCCCAATATACTTTTCCCTTAGACCAAGGAAACCAAAGAGAAGTAAAAGGCAGAGAGAGGAGAGTATCCAAGTCACTGCTTTTCTCTTTACTGTAATTCAGCATAGTGAAGTGTGATCATAAACAAGAGAAAGGCTTTGAGCTGTAGAGAGAATCTTATTTTTGGAAACATTATGACAAGCCCAACTATCATACACATAAGTTATGTCCACTTAGAGGGGATGGTGAAGCAAAGAAAACAATCAAGCCAAAGGATTCATTTGATTATGGATAAAACAAAGAGAAGGAAAACATTTTAAGATAAATTATCAGTGAGTTGCTAAACAAAACATGTTGGTTTAGCCCTAAAGGTCTCTCTGATCAAAAACAGCAAACACTTAAGAGTTATTTTGTTTTGCTACATACACAGTCTGGGTTTAGCAACATTTTTAAAGAATTGATTTGGGCCATAAAGATGCCTCTGAAAACATAAAGGGTAGGAATGTTTTCCCCCTCAGGAATTACAAAGGAATATTTGAGGACTTTTCAGAGTGAGCTCTTCCTGTAAGCATTTCATCATTCTCTTTGTGCGCAGTTAACCAGTAATGCTAAACAGGATGGGAAGCATACTAGATACTTGTTTGGGGAAGAATAGTGTAGTACTTAATTTGCCAATCTCAGCTCATTATGAAGCAATGTAAAATCCTAGAGAGAGGATCCTACAACAAATCAGATTTTCCCAAGGTATAGCTAGACTGACTTATGACATAAGAATCAGTAGAAGAGTAACCTTAGAGGTAGAGCCAAGATGGTGGAGAAAAGGCAGAGACTTGCCCAAACTCTTTCACAATCCCCTCCAAACAGCTTTAAATAACTACTCAAGATGAATTCTGGAGTGGCAAAAGCCACAAAAGGATGGTGTGAAAATTCTCTAGCCCAAGACAACTAAGAAAGTTGGCAGGAAAAATCTGTGACACCAGGGTGAAAATGGAACACAGGTTCAGGGTGCATTTCTATAAACCAGTAGCAGGCCTAGGGGTAACTGAATTAGTGGCAGAAGCAGCAATAGTTTCTGCAGCTCTCAGAACATAGAGAGTGAGGGGGTCAGATAGTGGGTCAAAAAGAGATTACAGGGATCCCTTTACTAGCACTGGGTGGAGGATTTTGTCCACATTTTGCCCACATGTGGATTTGGGTTGCAGCTCCAGGGCAAGGAGAAGCATTAGTACACTACAATTTGTGGCCACAGGGTAGTAGGGACCCTAGTCATAGTTCCAGGGCAGAAAAAAGTGATAGTGATTGCTCACAGAGCAGAGCACAGGCCAGGGAAGTAGCAAACAAACCTTTCCTTAGATCATACCACTTTGGAAAAACTGAAAATTTATAGACTGCCAGAACTATCTCTGAAACCAGCTGCACAAAAAAAAAAAAAAACAAAAGAAGAAAAAAAACTTGAAGCTTGGGACAATGCCCCTTCCATTCCAGAAGCACAGTACCACTTTAGCATAGAATTAAAAGTAAAGAAGTAGGCTGGAAAAATAAGCAAACTGCATAAAAAGATCCTGACCATAAAAAGTTACTATGGTAGCAGGAAAAATCAAAACATAAACTCAGAAGAAGACAAAAAAGTCAAAACTCCTACATCCAAAGTCTCAAAGTAAAATGCAAATTGCTCTCAGGCCATGGAAGAACTCAAAAAGGTTTTTTAAAATCAGGTAAGAGAGGTAGAGTAGATATTGGGAAGAGAAATGAGAGTGATGTAAGAAAATCATGGAAAAAGAATCAACAGCTTGGTGAAGGAGGCACCAAAAATACTGAAGAAAATAACACCCTAAAAAACAGAAAAGGCCAAATGGGAAAATCACAAAAACCCACAGAAGAGATGAACTCCTTAAAAGGAAAAATTGGCCTAATGGAAGAAAAGGTACAAAAATTCAAGGAAGAAAAAGAACTCTTAAAAAGTAGAATTGGTTAAAAGGAAAAGGAGATACAAAAGCTCAATGAAGAAAATAATTCCTTAAAAATTAGAATTGGACAAGTGGAAGTTAATGACTTTATAAGACACTAATAAACAATAAAACAAAATCAAAAGAATGAAAAAATAAGACAATGCACAATATTTCTTTGGAAAAATAACTGACCTGGAAAATAGATTCAGGAGAAATAGTTTAAGAAGAGTTTAGTCATTATTTTTTAAGAAATTATCAAGGAAAACTGCCTTGATGTTCTAGAACCAGAAGGTAAAATAGAAATTAAAAGAATCCACCAATCACCTCCTGAAAGAGATCCCAAAATAAAAACTGCCAGGAATATTATAGCCAAATTCTAGAGCTCTTAGATCAAGGAGAAAATATTTTGAGTAGTCAAAAAGAAACAATTCAAATATCATAGAGCCATATTCAGGATAAAACAAGATTTGGCAGCTTCTACATTAAAGGACTGGAAGCCTTAGAATATGCTATTCTGGAGGACAAAGGAGCTAGGATTACAACCAAAAATCATCTATCTAGTAAAACTGAGTATAATCCTTCAAGGGAAAACATGGACATTCAGTGAAACAGAGAACTTTCTGCCTTTTTTTTTTTTTTTTGGGAGGGTAACTGGGGTTAAATAACTTGCCCAAGGTCACACGGCTAGGTTTTTTTTTCTTTCTTGTTTGTGTGCATTAAGTGTCCAAGGCCAGATCCGAACTCAGGTCCTTCTGACTCCAGGGCCGGTGCTCTACTCTCTGCACCACCTAGGTACCCCAGAAACAGAGAACTTTCAAGCATTCCTGATGAAAAGACCAGAGCGGAACAGAAAATCTGACTTTTAAATACAAGACTCAAGAGAAGCATAAAAAGGTAAACAGGAAAAAGAAATCATAAGAGATTCAATAAGGTTAAACTGTTTATATTACTACATGGGAAGATGTTACCTTTAACACCTAAGAACTTTCTCATTATTAGGGCAGTTAGAAGTATACATAAACAGAGGGCATGGGTGTGATTTGAATATGACAAAATGACATAAAAATAAAATTAAGGGGGGAGAAAAAGGCATGAACTGGGAGAAAGGGAAAAGTAAAGGTAGAATGAGGTAAATTATCTCACATAAGAGAGAAACAAAAGAGGTTTTACAGTGGACGGGGACTGCTTGAACTTTATTCTCATGGGAATTGGCTCAAAGAGGGAATAACACACATACTTAGTTTGCTATAGAAATATATCTTACGCTACAGTAAAGTGATGGGGGAAGGGAGAAAAGAAAGGGGGAATGATAGAAAGTAGGACAGATTGGGGGAGTCAAAAGCAAATCCCTTTTGAGGATGGATAGGGTGAAAAGAGAGAGAGTGGGATAAAAAGGGAAAAATAGGATGGAGGGAAATACACAATAATCATAACTGTGAAAAAAATTTTTATAGCACGTTTCTCTGATAGATGCCTCATTTCTTAAATATACAGAGAACTGAGTCAAATTTATAAAAATATGAGCCATTCCCAAACTGTTAAATGGTCAAAGGATATGAACAATTAGATTTCAGATGAAATAAAATCTCTCTATAATCATATGAAAAAGTACTCTAAATCACTATTAATGCAAATTAAATGCAAATTAAAACAATTCTGAGTTACCATCCCACATCTATCATATTGGCTAATATGAGAGAAAAGGAAAAGGACAAATGCTAGAAGGAATATGGGAAAATTAAGTCACCAATGCACAACTGGTAGAATGTGAACTAACTGAACCTCTCTGGAGAGCAATTTGGAACTATGCTAAAAGGGTTATAAAATCATTCATATCCTTTGACCTACCAATAACACTACTAGGTCTGTATCCCAAAGAGATTAAAAAAAAAAGAAAAAGGACCTACATGTACAAAAATATTTATAGCAACTCTTTTTGTAGTGGCAAAGAATTTAAAATTAAGGGGATTTCCATGGCTCAATGGATGAACAAGTTGTGGTATATGACTGTGATGAAATAATATTATAAGAAATGATGGACAGGATGCTCTCAGAAAAACTTGGAAAGACTAACATGAACTGATACAAAATAAAATGAGCAGAACCAAGAGAACAATGAATACAGTAACAGTAATATCATATGATGATCAACTGTGAATGACTTAACTATTCTCAGCAATACAATGAGCTAACACAATTCTGAAGGACTTGTGATGAAAAATGCTATCCATCTCCAGAGGAAAAAACTGATGGAGTCTGAATGTAGATTGAAGCATACTTTTTGTAAACTTTCTTCATTTTTTGGTTGTTGTTTGTTTTCTGAAGCAACATGACAAATAGGGAAATATGTTCTGCATGACTGCACATGTATAATCTATATCAAGTTACTTGCCTTCTTAATGAGGGGGGAAGGGAGAAAGAGAATTTGAAACTTAAAATTAAAAAAAAATATTTTTTTTTTAAAGCAATTGGGGTTAAGCAACTTGCTCAAGGTTACAGGGCTAGTCATTATTTATGCGTGGGTGCTCATTTTCTGAGGTCGGATCTGATCTCGGGTCATCCCAACTCCGAGGCCGGCGCTCTTACTCACTGAGCCACCTAGCCACCCCTTTAGGGCAATTGGGGTTAAGTAACTTGCCCAAGGTTACACGGCTAGGTTTTTGTTTGTATGGATTAAGTGTGGGAGGCCAGCTCCGAACTCAGGTCCTTCTGATTCCAGGGCCGGCGCTCTATTCACTGCGCCACCTAGCCGCCCCTAAAAAAAATATTTCTACATATAATTGGGGAAAAACAAAATATTAAACATATCTTTTTTTTTTGGAGGGGGAAGGCAGGGCAATTGGGGTTAAGAGACTTGCCCAAGGTCACATGGCTAGAAAGTGTTAAGTATCTGAGGCCAGATTTGAACTCAGATCCTCCTGATTCCAGGGTGCTCTATTCACTGTACCAACTAGCCACCCCTTTGCTTTTTTTAAATATATATTTTTAAAAAGTAAAAATTAAAAATAAGAGTCACCTTACTAACTAACCCAATAGTAAATAAATTTGCAGTACACCAGCTTTTTGGGTGAAGGGAGGCAGTTTAGTATTCAGAGTCTTACTTAGTGTGATGACACTTTGTAGCATGATGGAATTACTCTGAAGTCAAAATCAATATGAAGAAGGCAAACTCTCAGGATGTAAATAATTTTCAAAAATGGGCATATACTTGATGGACAGAACACTGGGGAAGTATGTTGTGCATTTCCCACCTTTGAGCCTGTCACTTCAGTTGTGATCTATGATATCTTTGGGGAGGGAAAATGAAAAATGTGAAGGGCAGTTCAACAGGATCTGAACCTCAAAGAAAGTCATAAATGGATAAATGGGAGGCAAATGTATCAACTGCTGAGATGCCTGAGGGAACTAAACTGTCAGAGTAATCAATCTAGGAGTAGCTTTGCAAATTGGACTTTACTGATGTGACTTTCAAAATGATTTTGAGAGTATTCAGGTTTATTTGGAGGCTGGTCTGCATAAGGAAGAAATACTTTATATATGCAAATAGATAAAGAGACATAGGGGAGAAAGGGAAATGGATACAGAGTAAGAGAAAAATTCAGTACAGCTTGTCTGAAAGCTACAGAATTCCTCATCATGGACTCATCTATGAGAACGAGGAGCCAATCCGTCCAACTGGCTGGATTGTACCTCTTCTTCTTCCTTTTGTTGGTCTTTTGATGGATGTGCTAATGAGTAGATAATTGGCTAAAAATCAAGAGAAAAAAGATCAAAGAGTCTGGATAGAGTGGAAAGTATGTTAGATTTGGAGCCTGAAGACCTGGGCTCAATTTGGGCATCACTTCTTTTTGGGCCCAATTTTCTTGTTTTGTCAAATAGGCATCTGGCTGATCAAAGGTCCCTGATGACACTGTATCTAGGACCCAATGAAAGGGGAACCCAGTTAAGTATAAAGTTACTGACAAACTTTACATGTTGTGGAGACAGCAAAGTTCTGGGCATCTTTCCACAGGTAGTATGATTATGCTACCTACTGGATTATGCTGTTTACTGGAAAATTTTTCTTCTCTGTGCAACAAAGAGTGCAAACAAACCCTTTCTTTTAGTTCATGAGACACTCAAATTAAAAAGCTGCCAAATAATGAAGGAAATTAACACATCTCTGGTTATTCACTTCAAATTCTAATATTTCTAAAGTAGGGAAAGAAAGTGATTTGTGAGGCAAGATATTTTTAGGCACCAGGGAAAAACTGAATCATCTCTGGGCAGAGCAGTGGATGGATGCTAGATCCAGAGTCAGGAAAAGCATGGTTCAAAACCTGCCTCAGATACTCACTCACTAGCTGTAGGACCTTGGGCAAATCCCTTAACTTCTCCAGGGTTCAGCTGTCATACGTAAAATGGGTTGAGGTGGGGGTGTAGTTGGTATAGTAAGGAACAACTGAGATAATATAAGTAAAATGCTTTGCAGATTTTAAATTGACACACAGATGCTAGCAATTATTATTATGTAGAACTTTGACCACCATTGAACAAACCCATTTTATTAGTTTGTCATTGGTGTGACCCTGGGTAAGTCACTTCATCTCTCTAAGCCTTGGTCTCTTTATCTGAAAAATGGGAATAATAGTGCCTACCACACAAGGTTACTGTGAGGATAAAATGAGATAATATATGAAAAGCACTTTGAAAATCTTAAATTATTATATAAATGAGCTATTCTAAGCACCATTTTCATACCAATATTTACAAATGATAGTTGATTTTACTTACTGTTATTTTCCGAGGGCAGTCATTAGAACAAAGACCACTGAGAACTGTTGAAAAATTAAAAAAAAGAAAAACAACAAACAAAAACAACACGCTATTATTATTGTTATAATGGCAAGCCTATGTTTATAATCTGTTCTATTTTTTCTTTAAAATTCATGAATGCACTATATTGATTTACAATCATGAACAGAAATAAATTTAGTTCCTTTAGATCTGAGCAGGTAAAATTATTATTGCCCACCTTACATTAATATTTCAAAGGTTTTATTGACCTGCCCAAGTTGATGCTGCTTTGCAAAATCTGTAGGTAAGACATTTAATCACTGCAATATTATATGACATTTGCTTATATTTTTCCTGTTTTTCAATTGGGTTAGCCTAATTTCAGTTGAGACTTTTCCACACAGGTGGTTAAATGTAAACAAATTAAAATATATGCCAAAAATAGCAAAGAGAACATTGAGTATCTTATATCTCAAATGAACTTTTCCATTAATCTTTCAGGTGGTCAAATACTATACACACATACATATATATGCATATATAATATAGATTAGTTATTACTCTGAATATAATTATAAAAGGGAATAAACATTATATATACAAATATAACAAATATATAACGTTATACCTTACTTTCTTTTCATTTCTATCATCACCATTCCTACCCCACCCAAAATAAAATACTCAGCCTCTAAAAGATATATGCAGTTTTCATATATTAAATATTAAGTTCAATCAATTAGGTCATCATTGTTCTCTCTGATACAGTAATATGTTCCATGAGAGAAGGCATTGGATGCTTAATCAAAAGTCACTGAACATAATAAATATCAAAGAAAACATCTGTTTTAATTAAATTTTTAAAAATTTATTTAATAGAATTTATTTGATAATTAATTAATGGGAAAACTGAAAAACTCTTCTCAGCCAGCATACAAATTGTTCCATTATTAATTCTTAGCAGAATGATATTCAGTAAAGTTTCTTTCAAAAATAGAGACTTCACCTAAGTTTATCTGACTTGTTTTTTGTTACTGAGCTTGCTAATAAACATCCACAGGTTAAATGTTTACTTCCTTATGATCTTGACCAAAGTATAATGATAAAAATGGTTTCATGATAAGTTCCCAAACCTGATTTGGATTTTGTATAAGCAAAGAGCAGAATTAATAAGTGTGAATTGTAGAATGTCTATCAGTCTCATGTAATGGAGAGTGAGCCTTGGAGTCAGAAAGACCTAGCTGGGGATATCTACTAACATTGCCAATACTCTGTATTGAGTATTCTTCACACCCAAACCACATTACTGTCTAAGGTTTGTAACGGGGTCTCATTGCCTTCTGACTATCCTTGGTATATACTTATTCCTTTCAATAGGAGCATTGTTGTCTGATTCACTTTCCTATGACATTTATTTCATTATGCCACTTTTCTGCCTGTCCAAATTATTATTGTGCTATGTATATAATAGCACGATAATATAATTATTTCAAGGCAAAATGCAAAGAGTGCTAGGCCTGGAGTCAGGAAGAACTGAGTTGAAATCCAACTTCAGACATTTACCAGCTCTGTGATCCTGGGCAAATCACTTAACCTCTGTCCACCTCAATTTTTTCACCTGTAAAACGGGGATAATAATAGCTCCTATCTCTCAGGATTGTTGTGAGCTTTTTATTTATTTGTGAACTGCTTATATTTGTTAAGCACACACTATGTTTAAGATGAGATGCAGCATGGAGGTCCTATTTTGGCCTCTGGAACTGGGCATAAATCTTATTTTTGGCGTGTTCTAGTTGTGTGACCGCAGAGAGTCACTTAACCTCTTAGTGCTCTAGGTAACTAAGACTTTACGTTACAAACAAGTTCCTGGAAGCTCCCCACACTGACAATAAAATAAAAAAAGAGATGTGCAAGGCACCATGGCAGAGAGTTAATAATGTTTATTGAATGGAAGATTGTAAAAGTGAACCCTAAGAGAGCGTGGCAACAGTCAGCATGATAATTCAAGATGTGAGCAAGCACTATTAATATGTTAAATTTCTCCTTAAAGTTCCTGTCCATGAAATTTCCTTTGAGGTCTCTCAATCTTCGTTGTCAGTGGCACCAGTGGAAAAAATTATTCTAATTTTATTACTTAAAAGATATGTGAAAAATTAATAAATTACTGGATTAGCACTAACTTTCTGAAATAATTCCGAGAATATCAGAACCTCTGTAGCAACATTTTAGATATAATAAAAAATATTTACTGCTAAGTCCTGCCTTATAAAAGTAATTTCTATTCAAAAAGTGACTTTCCAACCAGACTTGTCTTTTTCTGCTAGTATTTTAATTCTAACTTGAAGGTGACATGATCACAATACTAAGATACTTACCCACTTAAAGCTTTGTTTTCTTTCCCCACAGAATTTATTTAATGAAATCAGCTCTAGCTATAAAGTATTTCTGAATCAATACATTTGTGGTAAAAGAAAAACTGTCCACAGAATATAAATGAAACATTGAGGATTATTTCACCTGGTCCTAGACTTTTAAAAAAATTCTAAAAGGAACCACCTGTTCTTTAAGCATTAATTCAATGTCAGCAAGAGAACTCTGTTTAATTGAGAATGCTGTTTAATTAAGAATTAGGTCAGAACACCTAAATACGTCATTATCATAAATGTTAACCTGTGCTCAAATGAATGTCTCAACTATAAAAGTGCTTGACCTTTTCAGTGACATTCACGTAGTTACTATAACAGGTGATGAAGGACTAATTTACTTCCCTAAATCTCCTGAGTTACTACAGAGGATACAGAAACCATGCAAGAGGAGAAAACAAATGTATTTTTGTTTCACTGGGGGATATGCTGCTCCTACATAAACATGGCAGCATTGAGAAAAAATGAGCAAAACGGAAATTCTGGCTTTGGCAGTAGCACCTTCTGTGGCTTGGGCTTTTCTTCTCCTAGCAGTAAAATGGAAGTGAATGCTATTTTTAAAGCTAGAGGTTATTATGTCCCTGATGTAGCATAATTAGAAAAGGTCTGCAAACTCAAAGTCCCATGATGCTAGATTTTAATGGATATGTGATCTCATAGAGGTGGGTAAGGGCAGATTATAAACCACCTACACCTTCTCCTGGACAATTCTTGTCCCCGCACTCTTCAAAATCCTTCACAGAAACTCTACCCAACATGCAGCCTTCCCATAGGACTCTTAAAATTATATGGAGACTATAAAGTGGGGATGGAGGTATCATCAGAGGCAGGGTTCAGAGACAGACCCTAATGAATTATAGGATTATGGACTTAACTCCAACACACACCTATACATGCCCATATCACCCAAAATTCTTCTCTCCCTCTGCTGTGCAGAGTTCCAAGCTTCATGATTTTGAGCCCAGTGTTAGCCTCTTAGGGCACATATAACCTAAACTAACCATTTTCCTGATCAGCTGCCAGGTGCCATCAAGAAGATTCTGCTCAGCCCTCCTACTCTCACATCACCTAGTGGCTATGGCAAGGAGAGTGGACTGTGAATTTGGAGCCAATGACTGGTGGGTAAGACCCCCACCTCATTTCAGAGTGAGTGACCCAGAAAAGCAGTCATGGGTGAATTGTAATTTGGACCATAAGTATCATCACATTATTTTTTCTGCCCCAAATCTACTAGTCTTTCAAGCTTTCCTATTATTGTTGAGGGTACCACCATCTTTCCAGATAGTCAAACTTTTACAGCCTTGTGGTCATCTTTGATTTCTCCCACCCTACATATACAATCAGTTGCCAAAATCTGTCACTTCTACCTCCTAATTTCTCTTATCATACCCTTCTTCTTCTTTTTTTTTAAGCAATTGGGGTTAAGTAACTTGCTCAAGGTTACACGGCTAGTCATTTTTTATGCGTGGGTGCTCATTTTCTGAGGCCGGATTTGATCTCGGGTCATCCCAACTCCGAGGCCAGCGCTCTTACTCACTGCGCCACCTAGCTGCCCCATTATACCCTTCTTAATACTCATACAAGCACTACCCTAGTTTAAGTCTTCATCAATTGCTATTGCAATAGTTTCCTAATTATTTTTCCCTGCCTCAGATCTCTCCTTGACTGAAGAAATTTAATTTCCATCATCTGATGATCTTTTCTCAGGCCTCATCCTCACTGATCGCTACGTAACTTTTAAAACTATCTGCTATACCCTCCTTTTGGATGGGTATTTTCTTCATGGGTATTTTTCTGCATGGATGATGCAGTTTTCTCCTGGTTTTCCTCTTACCTGTCTGACTGTTCCTTCTTAGGCTCCTTTTCTAGGTCATTATTCCTTTTCTGTACACTAAGCAAGTGGTTCCTAAGGCTCTGTATTGAGTCTTTTTTTTTCTCCCTACTGTTTCTCTCTCATTAGTCTCATTCATTCCTGTGTACTCAATTATTAACAATACACATATGGTTCCTAAATCTATATATCTGACTCTAAGCTCTTCCCAGAATTTCAGTCCTAGATTATCATTTAACTGCTGAACATTTCCACCAGAAATTCTAGTGGGTACCTCAAGTTGTGTGAAAAATGAAACTCATTTTTGTTCTCCCTAAACCTGTTCATTCTAGTCATCTAAGGATCCAAGTAATGTCTTTGATATTCTCTCTCTCTCTCTCTCTCTCTCTCTCTCTCTCTCTTCCCCCCCTTTATCTAATTAGCTGCCAAATCCTATCAATTTTATTTCTGCAGCCTCTTTCTTATATGTTACCCTTCTCTCAATTCACATGGCTACTCTCTTAGTTCTAACCCTCATCACCTCTTCCTTGGACTACTAATAATAGCCTGCCTCCAGTCTCTTCTCTCTCCAACCCATCCTCCACGTAGCTGTCAAATCATATTTCAAAAATACAGATCTGACTGTCACTCCTCCACTCAACAATTTTCATTAGCTTCTATTATTTCTATAATAAAATACAAATACCTCAAACTGGCAAGGAATTGGAAATTGAAAATATGTCAATCAGTTGGGGAATGGTTGAAAAACTTGTAGTATATTATTGTAAGGGAATATTACTGTGCGATAAGAAATGATGAGTAGGTAGATTTCAGAAAAACCTGGAAAGACTTATACGTACTGATGCAAAGTAAAGTGAGCAGAACCAGGAGGACACTGTACATAGTAACAGCAATACCGGATAATAATCAACTGTGAATGATTTAGCTGCTGTCAGCAATACAATGATCTAAGACAATTCCAAAGGACTCATGGTGCAAAATGCTATCCACCTCCAGAGAAAGAACTGATGGAATCTGAATGCAGATTGAAGCATACTATTTTTTACTTTCTGTATTTTTTTTCATGTTTTTTTCCCTTTTGGGTTTGTGTCTTCTTTCACAACATGACTAATATGGTAATATGTTTTGCATGACTGAACATGTATAACCTATATCAAATTGCTTACTATTTCAGGAAGAGAAGAGGTAAGGGAGGGAGAGAGAAAACTTGGAACTCAAAATTTTTAAAAAATGAATGTTAAAATTATTTTTACATGTAACTGGGAAAATATTATCAAAAAAAATTAAACATCTCAGGAGACCACAAAAAAAAGAGACGTTACTACCAAAAAAAAAAAAAAGCAACCCACAAATGAACTGCATCAAATACAGTTGTGAATGAGTATTGAGCTGAGGGCAATGCAAGTTTTGCAGATATTTTGCCAACTCAGCTTTTATAGCTCTGTCAGAAATTACTGGAGGTTTCAGACCTCAGGTGTCACCTCTTTGGCAGTACCTTCCTTGTTCCCCCAGTTGCCAGTGCTCTCTACTTTCTCAAATTACTTTGTATTTGCTTATCTATGTATATGTAAGTTACATCTCTTTAGTAGGAACATAAACTCCTCGAGGAAGGAACTGTTTTTGTATTCCTAGTGCCTTTATACATTTGCTGAATCAACTTGAAACCCCAAGGATATAACAGTGTTTCTAACAGAATCATTTATTAAAAGTTAGCCATAAAAGGTCATTACAAAGGAAAAGTAAAACAGTATTAATGTGGTTGTGAAATGCACTAAATTGAATACAACATAAGTCCACTATACTCTGACAGCATCTTGAGTAGGGATTACTTCATTCTGTATCTGTATCCCTAGAACCAGGCATATATGGTAAGTGATTAATACAGGGTGTTCATCAATTATTATGTTTATTAGAAGACACATCAAATTCCTTTTTGATAACACATTTTTCCATTGGTATAAGTTTAACATTTTTTCTTTTTTTTTCTGAAAAACAAAACAAAACAAAACCATCTTTCAATGGTTTCTAAAAGTCTGTGAATGCTAAAGAAAAGAAAAACCTAAAAAGTCTATTCCTTATCAGTACCAGCTAAGAATGGGAATTCTAATGGGAATCCTATGTATATAAAGGTTAATTATACACAGCAGGACTACATGGTCAGTAAAAGAAGTTTGTTGTTGTTTTTGATCATCTGTCACAAACAATATTCATTTGAAGATATTGAAGAATGTGAGCCCGATGTTGTAATAAGATAATTCCAAGGGGTGAACTCACTCATCTGTTCATACCATTGGTAGTATTATTAATCCTTTAGAAGAATCAATACTGGATTCCTAGATGATCTCAAAGAACTTGTGTGCCATCAAAAATCCCTGGATATACGGAGCTGGACTTGGTTTCTTATTTAGCATGAATATAACCCTTATTTTTTAAAAGATAGTTTTCATCAATTAACTTCAACATTTAAGTAAGATGTATCAGTAAAACATATTACAAAGAGGAGGCAGCTTGCAGGTGAATACAGGTTTTTCCCACTGAGATAACTATGTGTAGTTATTTAACTGACAACAGCTAATGTTAATGAAACTGAAGGAAAACTGGGATTAGAAATGGAGAGACCCAGTTGCTATACTATAAAGAGGCAACTTCAATTCATTTGGAATAATCATGAATTACCTGATGATGATACTTTCATACAGATTAAAAATATAGAAATTGGAAAATCTATGAAAGTTTCAGGACTGCTCAGGAAGTACACAAAGAGTCTACATACAGTGGGGAGATCTCTGTGCTGCGATTGTTGGGTTCAGAAAATAGTTAATAATCCAATTTAGCTAGAATGTTGAGTTAATGAAGGAGAGTAGTATGAAATAAATTTGGGTAGATAGGTAGGAGTTTAACTCAAATACTAGGCTGAGGAATTTCTATTTTACCCTACAAGTGATGGAAAGTAACTGGATGTCTTTGAGTAGGTCAGTGACATACCTGGCCAGACTTATGCTGCAGCAATTTTATATTGGTAACTTTGTGAAAAATAGACTGAATAAGAAGGGAGGACAAGCATGGACACTAAGTAATTAAGAGTTCAGATGAGAGGTGATCAGAGCCTATATCAGAATGGTGGCTATTTGAATGGAGAGAGGAAAATGAGGATGCAGTATCTCTCATTCCCTCTTCTATGACCGCCCCCTCCTAAAAGTTTCTTTTTGATGACTAGAGAAAGTGAGTGGAAGGGTAGATTGTGATAGCTTCCCTTCAAATGTCAACCTTAAATTACAATTTAAAAACTTTATAATGTCAAGGATATGAATAACTGAGGTGTCAGTATTCTATTAAATAAATGTAGAAATATAATTTCCCAGGTGATATTAGGACCAGAATTTCATATGTGCTATTCTGACTGTATTTTACTCAGAAAAAAGAATATTAAAATCATCAAAGCTGTTTTATTACTACTCTTATTAAAAACCCACCCACAAATACTATGTAACAGTTAGGAAAAATCTACATTTTCTACATACACATTTATAAGTTTACTGAAAGAACCATACTATGTAAGTGTGTGGTAAATATATAAAGAACCCAATGTTCCATAGGGGATCAATAGGGGTGTGGGTAGTGAAAATCCTGGAAACATTACAGAACAAGTCATAAATCCTGTCTTTCCCAATCAAAATTGACTTTAATTCTAAGATTTGTGGAGAGGGGGGCAATTTCTTTTATTTTTTTTTTTTTGTATTCTTCTATAGTGAACAATTTAGGGTTCACAGTTAGTACTGTTGGCTGAAGCATCAGCTAATCCCTGCCAAACCACATACTTTCTAATTCTTATTTCTTTTAACAGCACAACCATGGAAAGATGAAACTGATTCACAGGCATGTTCTGGGGTTTCAAATTTTAACAGTGTTCTAAAAGTAGCTATCTTTGTTCACTCCTGGGCAGAAATTCTAACACAGCTTTGCCATTCAGCATTTATATAGCATCCATTAGGTAGTTTATTAGAAAAGTGGCTGTCAATATCCTAGGTGCTTTCATAGTCATAGTATGGCTGGCGCTGTCATCTTACAGCTGAGAAAACTGTGGCTCAGAGGGGAGAAATTAACTTGCCTAAGGTTACAGAGTGGATTTGTTACATGTAGAAATAGTTGTTTGCATATGTCTTCTCCATTAAAAGGTGATGTCCTTGAGACCAAGGACCCTGTTTTTGCTTTTCTTTGTATCCTTAATACTTAGCATAGTGCCCAGGTATACCAAGTATTTAATAAATGTTTGTTGATTGATTTACACAATTGAGTAAAACTCAGGTCTTATGACTTCCTATTCAAGTATTATTTCCACTAGTTTGCCTAAAAACATTTTATTTACAAAATATTAACCAAATGCATAAAATATAATTTATTCCAGAGGGCATTATTTACAAAATTAAGTTAAACAAAACTGTAATTAAAATGCTTAATTTCCACTGACATTACTCTTGGAACTATATGAAGCAGGTTATCTTTGTATAAATAAAGTAACAACATGGCTAATAGAATGTGAAATTCATAATTCTTTCCCCAAATTTTCTGGCATCTGGAAGATGACCCCAAGTACATGGAATGGACTTTTTGTGAAGAATTTATCAGCAGACATGTACAACAATAATAGAGAAGGGAGAAGACACTGATGGGTAGTGCTATGTGCCATTGAAGCAAATACTCTTGATCAGTGAGATAACAAATATATAGAAGAAATATCTTTAAATGCTATGGTTCTATAATAGTCTATGTAATACATAAGAATTTTCAAAGACAATATATAAAAACACAACTTCTTGCTATGGAAGCCAGGCTACTAACTTCTAAATTATTCCAGATCTTTGTTGTTCTGCATATTATTATTTATTATTCATTTCCAATAATACAACAATTTTTTCTATTAATTATATGTGGTACCTAATTAACATACAAACTGACATGGATATCTTAATGTCAAATATCTCAAATATAACACACAGCTGTTAGACCTTTATTATACTGGTGAAAATTATATATCATGAGTGAATAAACAGGGGATAAAAATGCAGACAATTGTTTCCTGTCTTTTTGGCTTTCAGGTACTGTGCAAAAGGATGGATCATAATACAAAAAGAGCCAAACAGTTCCACTGAGAAGAGCAAGAGCATTTCTTTCCTTATCTGTCATTTTTAAAGTTGTAATTAAATTCTAAGTACTGCACAGAATTTACTTGACCAAAAGATTTGTGAAATGCTCCTTCAAAGAATGTCATGCTATTATAAAACAGGACTAATCTTTCTTATGAAATGTTATATTGTTTGATTTTAAAGGTATGATATAACTTCACCATGTAGTAATGTTTATCATATATGGTATATGAAAAGACAACTATTGCAGAAGCTTAGAAACCTGGGTTCTAGTCCCGGCTCTCCCACTTAATTAAGTGACTCAAGGTGAGTCAATTTTTCTGTTTGATTTTTTTCCAATTTATTTCTTTATTTTTAGTTGTCAAGATTCATTTCCTTACATTTTTTTAAACAAATGCTTTATTAACTTCTGTTTTACATCATTCATTTCCACCAGATTTTGAGTTACAATCATTTTCCCCCCATTATTCCCCTACCCAACCTCCCAGAATAGTAGTCCCACAAGATATCGCTTCCTCCAATCTGCTCTCTCCCATACCTTCTCCCATACCCCCTTTGACTTTTCCATTAGAGGAAGGTGAGTCTTTGTGTCCCAACGCCTGCACATCTTATCTCCCTATTACACGCAAAAGAGTATTAATAATAGTATTTATATATATTTGAAACATTTAATGTTAAGACCTCGAATTTCAGATCCATTTCCTTCCTCCCTTGTCACCCATTCCCTCTGGGGAGATAGGTAATTCAGTATATGTTGTACATGTCTAGCTATGCAAAACATTATGATAGTAGATATATTGTACAAAGCTGCTTATAATTCTGTCCCACTCATCCCACCCCCCACCTGGTCCATTCCCTACATGTTCCTGTCCCTCTTCTATAGTGGGTACTTCCAACCTCCCCTCACCCCAAGGATGCCCTCTCATCCATCATCCCTCCTCCCATCCCCCTTCCCCCTATCCTGCTGCAGGTTGAGATATCCCATTTAGTTTGTATGTCATTTTCTCCCTGAACCAAATTCAATGTGAATGTGGTTTTGCCTTTTTAGCCTTCCTATTCTCCCCCTCCTTTGCAACCACTTTCCCTTGCTTCTTCTACATGGGATAGTTTACCCTACCCTGTCTCTCCCCATCTCCTCTTGCCACTTTCCTCTCTCACCTCATAATTTCATCCCTTGAGTATTCTCCCTTCCCAACAAATTCAACCTATGCCTCTATCCATATATAACTGTAACCATATACACACACATTCACATATGTATTCATATGACCACACCCCTTCTTCCATTATTTTCATAGTGAGAAAGATATCATCAGTCACAGATATTGCTTTTCCATATAGGAATGTAAATAGTTCAACTTTGATAAGTTCCTTTGGATTTCTTTTCCCTGATTACCTTCTCAGGCATCTCTTCCTTCTTGTGTCTGGATGTCAAATTTTCTATTCAATTCTGGCTTTTTCCTCAAGAATGCTTGAAAGTCCTCTATTCCACTGAATGACCATATTTTCCCCTGAAACAAAATACTCAGTTTTGCTGGGCAGGTGACCCTTGGGTTCATTCCCAGTTCTTTTGCCCTCTGGAATATCATATTCCATGCCCTTTGATCCTTCAGTATAGAAGCTGCCAGGTCCTGGGCTATTCTGATTGTGTTTCCACAATATTGAAATTGTTTCTTCCTGGCTGCTTGTAGTATTTTCTCCTTGATCTGGGGATTCTGGAACCTGGCTATAATATTCCTGGCAGATTTCTTTTTGGGATCTTTTTCAGGAGGTGATCGGTGGATTCTTTCAACCTCTATTTTGCCCTCTGGATCTAAAACATCAGGGCAATTTTCCTTGAGAATATCTTGAAGGGTGATTTCGAGGTTCTTTCTTTGATCATGGCTTTTGGGTAGTCCAATAATTTTTAAATTGTCTCTCCTGGATCTATTTTCCAGGTCAGTGGTTTTTCCCATGAGATATTTCACATTGCCTTCTAATCTTTCATTTGTTTGGATCTGCTTAACAGCATCTTGATTTCTCATAAAGTCATTAGCTTCCATTTGCTCCAGTCTAACTCTGAAGGAATGAATCTCCTCAGTGAACTTGAGATTCTTTTTCCATCTGGCAAATTCGACTTTTTAAGGCATTCTTCTCCTCAATGCCCTTTTGGGCCTCCTTTGCCATTTGAGCTAGTCTATTTTTTAAGGTGTTGTTTTCCTCAGTCAGGCTGTTGACCCTCATTTCATAGTTTTCCTGCATCCTTCTCATTTCTCTTTCCAATTTTTCCTCCACTTCTCTTATTTGATTTTTAAAGTCCTTCTTAAGGTCCTCTATGGCCTGCAACCCGCCCATGTTTTTCCCTGGGGCTTTTGGAGCAGGACTTCTGACCTCACAGTCCTTTTCCCACTCTATGCCCCCAAAATAGGAGTCTAGGGTTGCATTTTTCTGTTTCCTTGCCTTGGCATGTTGCCACTTAATTACTTGACTTTTGGGCTTGTTGCCACACTATGGCTTTAAGGCCAGATAGAGGAATTTTCGTCCCGAACATGTGAGGGGCAACTTCTGTTTCTGGCAAGCTGTAAACCCACCCACAACTTCCACCCTAGATCACAATCCAGATCCAGGGAGGTTAAAGCAAGAGTGATTACCCCCCAAGACTGATCGCTGGATCTCCCTACGATTTGCAGGCTGGGAGCTGGAGCTGCCTCTGAAAACTACAAAATGGCGTGTCTCCTCAGTGGCTTCTAGCCCCCAGGGGAGGGAGCCGACGCATTCCCTAAATACCGGTCCCAAAGTCCATAGGACACTAACCTCTTACTTTGTCCTAGGCATGTCTATGTTGATAATTCTGGAGTCGCCACCGCTCCTGGTGTTCTGGGGTTCCTCCAGCCAGCTGCTGGCCCTGCCGCCCTGGGGCTAAAACCTTGGCTCACGCGGACCTGGGCTCGGCTTGGCTCCTGTGCTCTGCGCGCTGCCAGGTCCCAGACCGCTGCGCTGGTCCTTCCTGCAGGGCTGCTGGGCTGTCCTCAGTGAGAGGTTAGCTTCTCTGTGTCATTCTGTGGGTGCTGGGGCTCCAGAAGTTGTTCAGAGTCCCCTTTTACATAGTTTGGGGGGAATCTGGGGGCAGAGAGGCTTGGACGAGCTGTTTCTACTCTGCCATCTTGGCTCCGCCCCCATTTTTTTTTTGCTTTTTGGAGGGCAATTGGGGGTAAGTAACTTGCCCAAGGTCACACAGCTAGGTTTTTGTTTGTATGTGTGTTAAGTGTCTGAGGTCGGATCCGAACTCAGGTCCTTCTGACTCCAGGGCCGACGCTCTACTCACTGTGCCACCTAGCCGCCCCCCTCAAGATTCATTTCCACAAGATTTTGAGTTACAAATTTTTCTCCCCATCTTTCCCCTACTCCCACCCCAAAATAGGAAGCCTACTGAATACCCCTTCCCCCAATCTGTTCTCTCTTATATCCTCCCCCATCCCTCCACCTAACTTTCTAGTAGGGCAAGATGGATTTCTATACCCCAGTGCCTGTATATCTTATTTCCCATGTTTGATTTTTTTTAAAACTGTAAAATAGAGATTATAGCAGAGATGTTAAAATCACAGACAGGGCTTTTTCAGAATGCCCAAGTGGGATAAAAGTGTTTAAAATATAATTGGGAAATGCATAACAAAATAAATAAAAATACAACACAGATAATGTCAATTTGTGATTTTCTAAGTCAACAGGAGACTGCAAGGATTTGTTTCTATTTGAGTTTGACACCACTGAATTATAGTATCTATTCATCTGTGATGGGCTTATTGATAAGTACCCTGAGGGTGATAGGCATAGTGATAATTTAAGTATATTATGAAGCCAAGAAGGGGAGAAGAGAGTCAGAGAATGATTAAGGTTGTGAAATGTATAACAGACATGCCTCAAGTCACATATGCCCTATCTTGTTAATGGCATAGCAACCCAGCTGACAGCTTAGAGCATTTGGGATTAAAGCAATTGGAGAGAGAGGGGTCACTGCTTCTCTAACATGGCAAGACCCTCACCTTGCTCTGTGTGCTGTGATTGGGATCTAGAGCAAGCCTCACTGTAGCAGAACAGAGAGAGGTACATCGATTTGTTACACTAAGTACAAGTTTTATTGGGTCACATCTAGCCTTGTCTTATATTTGTCAATTGTCTCCTAGCAGCTAAGTAAGCCCATTTAAAAGTTAGGAGGCCTATTGGTTCCTACTAGACAGCTTGATCAGATTGTTGAGAGGATAAAATGAGGGGACAGATGAGAAAGAGGTTGGAAAAGTATAAAGCACTACACAAATATAAAGGATTATTAAGAAAGAGTACACTACTTGGTTCTTTCAAATCCATGTCACATCCAGAATTTTTTAATGTTTACAAGTGAAATCTCTTAAATTACACACAAATAACAGTCTCTCTGATCCTTAAGTAAAGACCAATATAATGAACTTTTATTACTTTCTCCTTTTCTGAACTGGTCTTTCATAAAAATAAAAAAAATGATGTTGGATCAGATGTGAACTTAAAAAAACAACAACCATGTGGCTACTATTAGCAGGAGTCACAACTGCATCTGCTCAAGCAATTTGGGTTTTCAGTCACTTCAGAAGTAATAACCTTAGGTATTAAGACTCCCATGAAAAATAGAATGTTATCATGTTCTTAAAGGAAACTGACAAAAAGACCCTTAGTCTGGTATCTCTTTGCTTGTCATGCTATAGGTTGCTGCTACTAATGACAATTTTTCCCCCACTGGCATTTATTTGCTATCAAAATAACCATGCGGTTGCACATAATAGAACTTTCCTAGTCTGAGGGCAAAAAAGTTACAGAATGATGGTAAATTAATTCAAGCTGTTGGAAAATTACACATGCATCCTTTCCTTGGGAATTCAATCAGTCATCTGTCAGAATTGCTTTTCCCAAGTTTTCTGGAATACTTTAATAAATTAGGCATTATTTGCAGAAGGTGGAGATAGACAAGTATCATACTTTTGCAAAGTCTACTTTTATTCTTTTCCAGTAATATTCTGAATATTCTTTCGACTGTATAACTATCAAGTCAAAAGAACACCAAGTTTAACAGTATTCAGGGTTTAGATCCCAGCGCTGCAAGTTACCACCTGTGTGACCTTAGGCAAAGGCACTTAACTTTTTCTGGTCCTCAGTTTTCTTATCTGCAAAAGAGACAATGCTGGACTAAATGGATTATAAGGTATCTTCCAGCTTTACATCTGTAATACTATAATATTATTCTCTTGAAAGCAATAAAATATCATTCTCCATTTTAAAATTTATCATTGTATAATTATGTTATTTAATAATACATAGTATTTCTGCTACTAAAATACTAACTAAAGACCAATCAAATGTTCCATGGGATGAAACACTTTACAGTAGAAAATTTTCAGTAATAATTTATTTTCTTAAATGGGCTACTACTGTTTTTATTCATTTTGTTTCTTGTTTTTCTGGAGTGTTATATTAATCTACTTTTCACTTTAACCATACAAAATAGTTTTGATGACTATTGCTTTATAATATAGGTTGAAGTCTAGTATTATGTCCCCTTCATTGATACTTTTTTATTTCCTTTGAGATTCTAGACTTTTTCGTCTTCTAAATGATTTTATTATTTTTGTCTAGGTATAAAATGTATCCTCTTTGTAATGTAATGGGCATTGTATTAGATCTTTAAATTTTTTGATTAAATTGGCACATGCCACAGTCATAACCATGAATATCTTGCTAATTGTCTCTTCCTTATTTCCATATGATAACTTGTAGTTGCAATTATAAAAATCTTGTGTGGATGTTAATTAGGATATTTAATTTCTTTTGTAGTTGCTCTCAATGGACTTTCTTTTATTTCTTTTTATTAGTATCCTGTGGAAATGCTATTAATTTCTGTGTATTTATTTTGTATCCTACAATTTAGAGAGCTGTCTAGGCCAATGGTGTCAAACTCAATTAGAAACGGGGGCCACTAAACAGGGATCCATAAATATCCCTGTGAGTTGTATGTTGACTTAGAAAACCATATATGTTTTAATGTATTTTTATTTATTTTAAAAATATTTCCCAAATACATTTTCATCTGGTTTGAGTCACACTTGGAAATATTGTGTGCTGTGTGTGAGCTGTGTGTTTGACATCTCTGGTTTAAGGTACTGAGAGGATAAGTGACTTGCCCAGGGTTACACTGCCTGTATGTGTTTGAAGTAGGATTTGAACCCAAATCTTCCTTGCTTTTGGAATGGCAAACACAGAAGTAGTTCACACCTTGTTTCAGCTATTGAATTAACACCTTGTTTCAGTTCAAGTTTCTTTGGAGCCTTGTATCAAGTCTGTTAAGAAACAGAACGTGTGAACCCCACAACTTGTGAACCCTAGAACTCACAAAACTCCTGAAACAGGAAGGGAATGAGCTAATGACCATATATAATGAGAGGCCCAGGCTAGAGACAGCAGAAGTGAGAGGAGGACTTTTGTGGTGGCAGAGTCAAGAAGGAGAAAATTTGTGGCATCCCAGCACTCTGTCTGCTCTGTGTTGATGTTTGCTTGTGACACTTTGTATAGAAGCTCTGGGAATTTCCTGGAAGCCCAGAAAGAGGATTATCTGGTTGTATGTTTACAGAAGTCCTAGAGAAGGGTTTTAGAGGTCCTGGGACTTTACTGATGATTTGTGCTGACCTCTTGGACCATGTTTGTGGGTCTGTGTTAATTTCTATGTTGATGATTTGTGTTGAGTTCTCAGACTTTGTTGGTGGGACTGAGTTGATCTCACAGGCAGATAGTGAATTGATGATGGTGCCAGCAATGTGTGTGAATATCACTGTGGCTCTGTCAAGCTTTGTCTTCCCAGAAACAGGAATTGTGTGGACTCGACACTGAACTTCAATATGGAATGGGAACTGGACAAAGAACTTGACAAGGAACTGGCAACTGCCTGCCTTTGAACCCAGGTGACAGTTGGAGCTGGGACCATGGAAGAGGAACCATGGAAGCTGAGAGCCAGCCATGAGTCAAGCTGAAAGAAGACTTTACTTGGATACTGTGTACTGAGTGAGAACATTATGATTTACTGTGACCAAGGGGTGGAGAACTTTGACTTTTTTACTTTGTGACTGAATTAAGGATTTTGTGAATGACTAAATGAATGTACTTTGTTTAAAACTATGTGACTACTTTGGTGAAAACTATTTGGCCATTTTAGTAATAAGTTGTTGAGTTGTGACACAGTAAATGCCATATTTTGATTTTCTATGAATGTTTTTGCTCTGGTTTGTTATTGAATAAATAGAGAGTTCACTATACTATGTAAACAGAACCTTGAAAGCTATTCACAGCAGCAGTCCTCTGGAAAGCTGCTCATGTGTGGCTTTACAGCTTTGAGGTAAGTACTTTATTATTATTATTATTATTGATCGACATTGCTATTCTGTATACTAATACTTTTCTGAAATGAATAATCATCTCAATTTTTATGTTGATCCTCTGAGATCTTATAAAGACACCATCTTGTCATCTGCCAATAGGTATATTTTATTTTCTCTTTGCTGATGTTAGTACATTAAAATATTTATTTACTTTTGATGTTAATACCTCTAAGTTGTTTTCTTGTCTGATCACTATAGATAGCATTTCACTTTATACAATAAAAGAGAGGGTGGGACACCCTTGCCTTATGTATGTTTCTTTTGGGAAAGCTTCTGATACTTCTCCATTGAAAATAATGCCAGCACTTGGTTTCAAATATGCTTTAGATGATATTAAAGATGGTTTTCCATGGTATGCTTCTTAGCTTTTTAGTTGTTTTTTTAAACGAGCGCTAAATTTGGTCAAAGGCTTATTTTGGAATTTATTGATATAAACCTATTGTTTTATTGTTACATATATTATTAATAATTCTAATTGTTTTCTTAATGTTGAATATTCTTATATTTCTGGTATGCCTCTAACTTGGCCACAGCAAATTATTTTCTGGTAACATTGTTGACATCTCCTTGTAATAATTTTATTTAAAATTTTGGGATCATATTTCTTCCTTTTCTTTCTCTCTCCCTAACTTGGGCATGGGGCTCATATTTATCCATAAAAAATGTCTAGTAGAGTGTCTCCTATCTTTATTATTGAGAATAACTTCTAGAGAAAGAGAATTATTCTTTAAATGTTTTAGAGAGTTTATTTGAAAATCCATCTGGCAAGGTTTCCTCCCTTTAACTTGCTCAGTTTTGTCTTCTGACATTGGGTTGTTGTAACTCCTATTTGTTGTTGTTTGTGTTATTATTTTTTTTATTTAGGAATTATATATTTTTGCAGTCACTCATTCACTTCCCTCATGTATCAGGCATTACAGTTACGATCTGGTAAGAAGTTCAAGACCTGAAATACATGAGAGCTTGGCAGGCAGGACAAGATTTGGCATTTGGGCATGTAAACTTGACTATATCATATGGACTGTTTTTCATGGGCTTTGTTCAGAGAAAGATCACCAATCTGCCATTCTGGTCTATTCCTTCCATAGAGCTATCTACAGAGAGGTTAAATGCCTCAAGCATTTACAATAGTTCTTCCATGAGGCTGAGAGAGAAGAAGGAAAGGCAATAAGAATTTATGTAGTACCTACTAGCCAGACACTGTGCTAAGCTCATTACAAAAATTATCTCATATTATTTGAGAATTGGAGTTCCCAGGGAATTAGGCCATCCACCTGTGCCTGCTGTTTATGGCATCCCTGTTGGTGCTGTCCTTGAAGCCTGAATGGGCACAACAAAAGAACTGGTGTAGATCTTGGAGACAGTAAGTGGATTTGGAGCTATGTGAGTCTAAAATAGGATTTCTCAATCTATTTTTGTGTCATGAACCCTTTTAGTAGTCTGGTGAAGTCCCTTTGAATAATAATGTTCTTAAATAATAAATACATATATATTTATATACATATATATACATATATATGATTACAAAAGAAACTAATTCTAGTAAAATATAATTATCAAAATATTAGAAAGACAAGTTCACAGACCTCAAGTTAAGAACCCTTGATCTAGAAAGGTCCAGATAAGGCATTAAAGCAGGGACTATCCAATTGAAAATGGTCAAAGGATATGAACAGGCAGTTTTCAGAGGAAGAAATTAAAGTTATCTATAGTTATATAAAAATGCTCTAAAATACTATTGATTAAGGATGCAAATCAAAACAACTCTGAAGCACCACATGACACCTATCAGATTGGCTAACACGACTAAACAGGAAAATGATAAATGTTGGGGAAGATGTGGGAAAATTGGAACACTAATGCATTGGTGGAGTTGTGAATTGATCCAATCATTCTGGAGAGCAATTTAGAACTATGCCCAAAAGGGTATAAAAATGTGCATACCCTTTGACCTAGTAATATTACTTCTAGGGCCATATCTCAAAGAGAACATAAAAATGGGCAAAGGACCCACATGTACAACAATATTTATAGCAGCTCTTTTTGTGATGACCAAGGAGTAGAAATTGAGGGGATGCCCATCAACTGGGGAATGGCTGAACAAGTTGTGCTATACAAATGTAATGGAATACTATTGTGCTATATCATGAACAGGAAGACTTCAGAAAAACCTGGAAAGACATATATGAACTAATGCTGAGGGAAGTGAACAGAATCAGAACACTGTACATAGTAATAACCACAATGTGTGATGACCGATGTTGTTAGACTTTGCCCTTCTCAGCAATATAAGGACTTAAAAAACAGTTCCAAAAGACTCATGACAGAAAATGCCATCCACATCCAGAGAAAGAACCATAGAGTTTGAATGTAGAGCAAAGCAGATTATTTTCTTTGTTTTGTTTTTTTCTTTCTCATGGTTCCTCTCATTTGTTCTAATTCTTCTACACAGCACGACTAATGTGAAAATATGTTTAATAGGAATAATATATAAAGATTATATCAGGTTGCATGCCATCTTAGGGAGCGCAGTGGGAAGGGAGGGGAAGAAAATTTGAATGAATGTTAAAACTGAAAAAAAATAAATTAACTTATTAAAAAAAAAGTGGGGACTAGACCAGACTGGCAACTGCCATGAAATGTCTAAACCACGGTGATCCCAACAACAAGGGATTCTTGAACCTTGTGCTTTCCCCATTTTTGTTTGTTTGTTTTTTTCTGAGTACCTTCCAAGTAAATCTCAGTGAGTTCCAAAAGTGCAATCTTTCCTTCCTGCATTCTCCTGGAGGAGAATGTGTGTGTGTGTGTGTGTGTATATACATATATGTGTTTGGGTGTGTGTATATATGTGTGTGTTTGTATGTGTGTGTGTGTATAAGTGCTGAGGAGGTGTTGGGAGGAGGTGCTAAGGAAGGGAAGCCAATCAAGTAAAACAGTTATTTTTACAGTTTTTCGTTTTGAAAGTTTCTTTATAGTTATCTTTTGTTATGTTACTGCCTTCTTATAATTACTTTTCTATATTTAATTATTTTTTTGTGATAGCAAGGAATTGGAAACAAAATTGACACATAATGATTGGGGAATCCTTAAATAAACTAGTATTTTTAAAAACAACAAATTACTGTGCTATAATAAATGATGAGAATGATTAATAGAGAAAGATGGGAAGACTCAAAGGAACTGAAAAAACAACGTTAGCAGAACCAGGAAAACAATATATACAAAGACTACATCAAAGTAAATGGACAGAACAATAATTTAAAATACACACATACACACAAACTGAAATTGAATGTTGTAATACCATAGTGATCAAGCTTGGTCACAAAGAAAGGAGAAAAAAGTTCCCCTTACTCTTTTTGCAGAGATTAGAATCCATGACTGTAGAATACTACAGATAAAATCAGACTGTTTTTATGTGCCGAGTAATTTTGCAGAACTTTTCTTCTTTCTCTTAGAAGTTTTTGTTATAAGGGATAGTTCTCTGGGAGGAATCTAGAAGAGGGAGGGATATAGTTGTGATACAAAGCCTTGATATAAATATTTTTTTATTCTTAGATACATAAGGGCATGTGGTCAGAAAATCATCCTTCAAACTCTGTAGAGTTTAGGATGGTGGGAGGTAGAAGTATTTGAAGAATCAATAGTTTGAGCACTCCATGGTAAGCAAAAAGGGATACTGTGGCCTTTGGGAACCCAGCATATGTGCACTAAATACTGCAGATATGTATAGCTACTGGGTCAGTGGTCTAAGGGTAGAACCAAATTATTGCCAAAATATACACTATACTCACTAACTGGTTAATTAATTTTGATAGCTTACTTCATTGTGGGTTTCAGAAAGCAAGGGAACAAGCCAGATGTGGATGGGTATAGATTTGGCAATACCAACAAAGTCTAGATAGGACACATACTATCCTTCACATTTGAATTCTTAGTTTTTCTGGCTTATTGTTGCATGTGGTAGTTTTTGATAATTTTCCTTATTTCTTTTCTTTCAGTCGTAAGTTTATCTTGTTCATTTAAAAATTTCTGGCAATCTGACTTTATAATCTTTTTTCTTGATTTTGACACAGCTACTTAGTTAATCAATTGTTTTTTTCTTTTTTTTCAAATGCTTTATTAACTTCTGGTTGATATCATTCATTTCCGCCACATTTTGAGTTACAAATTTTCTCCCCGTTTTTCCTCTACCCACCTCCCCAAAGTAGCAGTCCCACAGAATATCCTCTCCTCTAATCTGCTTTCTCCCATGTCTTTCTCCCATACCTAATTCGACTTTTCCAGTAGGGCATGGTGGATCTCTATGCCCCAGTCCCTGTATATCTTATTTCCCAATTACATGTAAAACAGTATTAATAATAGTATTAATATGTGTGTGTGTGTGTGTGTGTGTATATTTAAACATTTGGTTTTAAAACTTTGAATTCCAGATTCATCCCCTACCTCCCTTGTCAGCCACCCTTACTGGGAAGATAAGCAATTTAATATAGGTTGTATATGTGTAGCTAATGCAAAACATTACCATAGTAGGTATATTGTAGAAGACTAACTATATTTCCCTCCCTCCTATCCCACCTCCCACTTATTCTATTCTCTACTTTGGTCCTCTCCCTTTTCAAAAGTGGGTGCTTCCAACTTCCCTCCCCCCAATCTGCCCTTCCTTCCACCATCCCCCCTCTCATCCCCTTCCCCACTACTGTCCTGTAGGGTGAGATACCCTATTTAGTCATTCCCTCCCTAAGCCAAATTCAATGAGAATAAGGTTGACCCATTCCCTTATGCCTTCCTGTTCTTCCCCTCCATTTTAACCATTTCCCTTGCCTCTTCTATATGAGATATTTTACCCCATTCTGTCTCTCCCCATCTCCTCTCATTAACATTCCTCTCTCACCTCTCAATTTCACCTTTTAAGTACCATCCCTTCCTATTAAATTGGTCCTGTGCCCTCTATCTATGTATACCTGTAAACAAGTATACACACATTCACATATGTATTCATATGCCCATAAAACCTCCTATATAGACTCTCTCTCTCTCTATACACACACACACACACACACACACACATATACATACACACATACATATTTCTATTCCTTTCAACTATTTTCATACTGATAAAAGTTTCATCAGTTACAGTTATCATTTTTCCATGTAGGAATGTAAATAGTTCAACTTTGATAAGTTCCTTATTTCTTTTCCCTGTTTAACTTCTCATGCTTCTCTTGCTTCTTGTATCTGAATGTCAAATTTTCTATTCAACTCTGGTTTTTTCATCAAGAATACTTGAAAGTCCTCTATTTCACTGAATGACCATATTTTCCCCTGAAACATGATACTCAGTTTTTCTGGGTACGTGATTCTTGGTTTTAATCCAAGCTCCTCTGACCTCTGGAATATCATATTCCAGGCCCTTCAATCCCTCAGTGTAGAAGCTGCCAGATCCTGTGTTATACTGATTGTGTTTCCACAATATTCAAATTGTTTCTTCCTGGCTGCTTGTAATATTCTCTCCTTGATCTGGGAATTTTGGAACCTGGCTATAATATTCCTAGGAGTTTTCTTTTTGGGATCTTTTTCAGGAGGTGATTTGTGGATTCTTTCAACCTCTGTTTTGCCCTCTGGTTCTAAAACATCAGGGTAGTTTTCCTTGAGAATTTCTTGGAAGATGATTTCTAGGTTCTTTCTTTGATCATGGCTTTCAGGTAGTCCAATAATTTTTAAATTATCTCTCCTGGATCTATTTTCCAGGTCAGTGGTTTTTCCCATGAGATATTTCACACTGCCTTCTATTCTTTCATTTGTTTGTATCTGTTTAACAGTATCTTGATTTCTCATAAAGTCACTAGCTTCCATTTGCTCCAATCTAATTCTGAAGGAATGATTCTCTTCAGTGAGTTTTTGAGATTTTCTTTACATCTGGCAAATTCGGCTCTTTAAGGCATTCTTCTCATTGGATTTCGGGACCTCTTTTGCCATTTGAGTTAGTCTCTCTCTCTTTTTTTTTTTTGTATGTAGGATTTTATTTAGGTACATTCCATTGCTTTTGTTCCTTTGGGCCAAGAAAGGTACTGAAGATTTCTCTATGAACTTATTGTTACATTCCTTTTTTTCTTTTTCTTCTTTTTTTTAACAAATGCTTTATTAACTTCTGGTTTACATCATTCATTTCCGCCAGATTTTGAGTTACAATTTTTCCCCCATTTTCCCCCTACCCACCACCCCAGAATAGCACTCCCACAAGATATCCCCTCATCCAATCTGCTCTCTCCCATATCTTCTCCCATACCCTCTTCGACTTTACCATTATGGCAAAGTGAGAGTTAGTCTATTTTTTAAGGTGTTATTTTCCTCAGTCAGGTTGTTGACTCTCATTTCATAATTTTCTTGCATAGTTCTCATTTCTCTTCCCAATTTTTCTTCCACTTCTCTTATATGCTTCTTAAGGTCCTCTATGGCCTGTAACCAGCTCGTATTTTCTTTTGAAGCTTTCGGTGCAGGAGGTCTGACTTCACTGTCTTCCTCCTGTTCCATGCTTTGATCCTTTTTGTCCCTAAAATAGGAGTCTAATGTTGGATCCTTCTGTTTGCTTTACTTCCTTTGCCTGGTCATGATGCCACTCAATTACTTGACTTTTGGGCTTTGTGCCACTGTAGGATTCTGCCACCAGACAGGGGAGCTTTGTCCCAAACACTGGGGTTTTCTCAGCTGCTGAAGGTATTAGTTGGGTGCCCTCTCTGAAGCCTCCACAAGCTCATCATGAACCCCAAGACCTCCACCCTAGAGCACAATCCAGGTCCAAGCAGGTTAAAGCAAGAGCGATTACCCCTCAGACTGGTCGCTTGGTCCCCCTACAGTTTGCAGGTTAGCTGAAGCTGCCATGTGGCAGTGGCTGTGCCACAGCCCTCAGCGGCTTTTCACCCCAGGGGCAAAAGCCATGCATTCCCAACTACTGAGTCCCAGAGTTTATACCTCACTGACCTCTCACTTTGTCCATGGCATCTATGTGTTGGTAATTCTGGAAATGCCACAGCTGCTGGTGTTCTGGAGTCCCTCCAATTGGCTGCTGGTCAGGCTGCCCTGGGGCTAAAACCTCTGGCTGGAGTGGGGCTGGGCTTGGCTCCCAGACCACTGAGCTGGCCGCTTCCTGCCTGCCTGCCAGCCTGTCCTCAGCGGGAGGTTAGGTTCTCTGTGTTATTTTGTGGGTTCTGTAGCTCCAAAGTTTGTTCAGAGTCTCCTTTTACATGAATTGGGGAGTGTGGAAGCCGGAGCTGCATGGAAGTCCTGTTTCTACTACGCCATCTTGACTCCACCCCCCAATTTTGTTATTTTAAAAAAATATTCTTTTAGTTTTATCATTTCTATAATCTTTATTTTCAAATTTCTTCATTTATCCTTTAAGTGTCAGGATGTCTTCTTTTATTACATTCTCACTCTGTGGCCTTTGATCACCCTCTTCTTGATACTTTCTTTTCTCTAGGTTGTTAAGTCAATGATCACTCTTGGTTCTGCTACTATCTGTCTGATTGCTCCTTCTCAGTCTATTCTGCTTAATATATATTTTTAATAGTATTTATTTTTTCAGTTACATGTAAAGATAGTTTTCAACATTAATTTTTGAGAAAATTTTGAGTTTCACATGTTTTCTCCCTCTCTTCTTCCCATCCCCCCAGATGGCAAGCAATATGACACAGGTTATACATGTACAGTCATATAAGCATATTTTCATGTTAGTCATGTTGTGAAAGAAGAAAGAGATACAAAAGAGAAAAGTCACACACACACACAAAACAACAAAAAAAGTGAAAATAGTATGCTTTAATCTGTATTCAGACTCCATAGGTCTTTCTCTAGATGTGGATAGCATTTTCTATCATGAGTATTTTGGAATTGTCTTCTATCACTGTATTGCTGAGAAAAGCAAAGTCAATCACAACTGATCATGCACAATGTTGTTGTTACCTTCTGCTTAATCTTAATCCAGGACATGTACACTTTGTGTGGACTGCAGGATCCCCCAAAGCTCTGTCCTAAGTCTTCTTTTCTTTCCCCTCTATACTATTTCGCTAGATGGTCTCCTTGGCTCCCGATGAATTCATTTATCATCCCTATAAGCAGATGGCCCTCTCATCTATTTGTCCATTCCTTCCTTCTCTCCTAACTTTTAGTTTTGAATCTCCAACTGCCTATTAGACATCTCCCATAAGATGTCTAGTGTACATCTTAAATTCAAGGTGTCTAACTAACACTGAATTCATTACCTCACCCCTCTCCCACATTCCTATTAATATTTAGGGTACCACCATCCTCCCAGTTACCCAGGCTTGCAACCCAGTTGTTATCCTCCACTTTCCTCTCTTCTCCCTTCCCCATATCTAATCTATTGCCAAATTCTGTTGATTTTACCTTAATAATATGTCTTGAACATGTCTCTCTCCTATGACACTTCCACCACTCTGGAGCAGGTCTTTCTTACCTCTAGCCTGAACTACTGATATCTTCTGGTTGTTCTCCCTGCCTCAAGTCTTTCTCTACTCCTTCCACACAAGCTCTCAAAGTGATCTTAAAGCACAGGTCTGACCATGTCACCATTTCTCCTCTATTCTATAAACTTCAGAGGCTTCCTATTACCTCCAGTATCCAATATAAAATCCTGTTTGGCATTCGTAGTTCCTCATAAACTGGCCATCCCTACCCTTCCAGTCTTCTTGCCCCTTATTTCCTCCCTTTCTTCTGCCTCCACCTCCTTACCATCCCCCTAATTTGTGATCAAATGATACTGGTATCTGTGTTTTTTTTTCACACAAAACACATTTCCCTATTCATCGAATTTTTAATGGCTGTCCTCAAGACTGGAATTCTCTCTACTCATTTCTGTCTCTTTGCTTCCTCAAATATCAGTTAAAATCCCATCTTCTACAAGAAGTCTTTCTGATGATCCCCTTTACAGCTAGTACATTTCTTCTGAGATTATTTCCAATTCATCAAGCATATATTTTCTCTGTATATCATTGTTTGCATGTTATCTCTCCATTGATACTGTGAGCTCCTTGAGGGCAGTAACTGTTTTTCCCATTCTTTGTACTCCAGAGTTTAACATAGTGCCTGGTATATAGTAAGCATTCAGTAAATGCTTGTTGACTTGCTCGACAATTTTAGTATCATTGTATGTAAAGTCTATATTATGGGATAATAATAGTATCTATCTCATATGGTTGTTGTGTGGACCCAATGAAATAACAGAGGTAAAATATTTTTCAAGCTTCAAATGTGTAAGTGGTATTATTATAATTTTAAGATAAAAAAACCCCATTACATGGCCTATTCATGGCTCTCTTCTTTGGTAATGTGGGTTATTTTTGTTTTTCCATTCAAGGATCCAGATCATGACCTTTGTCTTCATGACACAATGTAAACTGAACAAACACATCATTAACTTTTACTATGTACTTAAAATTTCAGGCTGAAGTGAGGTACCCCTATGGAGTACAGCTCAATCAGACTGTTGATTCTGACATTCAGGCTATGAGGTCAATTAGTTTTTGGTAATGGACTATGTGGTTGAAACCTTAAAATTCCTAAAAAATATGTTAAGAACATGAGTAAAAAAATAGGAATCTCTATTCATTAGATCCTATGTGCAAATTGTTACAAAAGTGCTGCAATAAATGGTTCTGTCAGGCTTGAACACATACATTTCAATGAATGAAATGTATAAGTCCCTCCAGTAGAACTTTGGGTTTCAACTATAACTTGTGATTTAATTGTGTCCAGAAGTATTGCAGTAGGAATGTCAACATTTTTTTGTTTACCGGTTTATGTATACCAGTTTGGAACTGTCATAAAAGTTGAGTCCTGGAAAGCCAAGATATAGAGCATTAACCTGAAGATTAACTGAACTACAACTATATTTAAATGGAATAATTTGACATGGTTTAAAGATGAATATGCACTGAAGTAAAGACAAGCTAAATTTAATATAAACTTGAAAAATTGAAGCTTTATGTGACAGAAACACAGTTTCATATGCAATCTTATATTTTTCTGTTCTTTTATAAGGAAAATGTTCGTATTGATGTTTGCCAAGTTCATAATATTAAAAAGAAATAAAAAAAAAACTTGGTTTAATTGAAATCTATTACAGGACAAGAATATTAAATTGGAATTTTCCTTAATCAATGTATAGATACAATCTGTATTTTGCTAGGAGATAATTTTCTCTTCACCCTGGTTTTACTAAGTGGCTTGAGGAAAAATTTTTGAGAGGCATTATGATAAGTATCAAGAATAACCATGGCTTTTTTTCAGTATTCAAAAGCTACAGCTTGAAAAATTATTAAATACACAAATTTTTAGCAAATTCTTGAGATGACAGAATTGGTCCCATTTAAGTCTTAACTTGAAAATTAGTAGCATTAAAGGCAATATTAAGAAAGGCAAATAGACTGAGAAGTCTAAGTAGGTACTGCATCTTCTTATTGAAAGGGAATATATATTCTAACATAAAAAGAGAGAATTCTGTTATGCTTATACTTCTGTATATTTACTTAGCCATTGGGAATATATGTTTGAATATGTGCTGAATTTCCCAAAACCTAACCTTACTATTTCATAATAATGAAAGGGACTACTCACCAATCACTTTAACAAAATAGGCATCCGCTTCAAAGTTATTTTTTAGCATGTGGATGGCAAAATCATTCTTTGTAAAACCTTTACTTAGAACAATGATGTCTAAAATACCCTGGGGGAAAACACAAAAATCAAACGATAAAGTTAAAAAGACACCAAGCTAAATAACAAATGACCATGCCAATACATAAACCTCATGGGATAAATGAAAATAATGATGCTTAGAAATGTTTCAGAGGATTGGAGGCCCCAAGCATTTTTGCTGTTTTAATTGAATTTTAACCCAAAGTGGTTTTTAGATAATTATTATATGGGACAAAGAAATGGACAGCATTGAGTGAAACAACTTGTTTCCTCTCTCCTTAGATCAGCAGCAGGAGTTAATATCTGATTTCTATTCTTCATTCCCCCAAAGAAAAAAGTGTTGGTGTTATTTGACAAAGTTGTCTGGTGTTATTTGATAAGGATCAAAGAATTGGCAGCAAGAGGAAAAGAAGCAGATAAAGGGTCTGAATAAATCCACAGAGATAATCAACACCTGGAAATTGGTGCTTGATCATCTTAACTGTTTTTACTTTTAATGTGAAGTTTATAATTTTCAATTCTTAACAGAAACTGACCTTTAGCTACTCCTTACTTCTTATATTCTAAGTCCTCTGAAAGGAGTAATTAGGATGCCTTTATATTATATTAAGTTCAGGAGACCTCAAACTATTTCCAAGACTGGCTTTAGTTCTGCTCCACAACCTTCGATGTAAGGGAGCTGTATTTCCATTTTACAAATGGCAGGACAGAGGCATCTTGAGCTCTGTACAAACTCTTCAGGCAATCAAGGCCTGAGTCAGAATAAGAATTTGAGGCTATGAACTTACTCTCCGTAATCACACAGCTTATACAGACTAAGCTCTTTTTTTCTGCAATCCTGTAATAGGTTGAAGGGTTTTCTGTAGCTGAATTGTTACTGTCTCTTGATGAGAATCCCAAACAGTTGATAACTGTGTATGAACATAAATCTCCAGTTGCTTGGACTCCTGGACCTTTTAAAATCAAATAAGCATAAATCTAGACCAGATAGTTGCCACTTTTCCTGTATCAATCAGTGAAAGGCATCAATGAATTTGTTCCCTTACTATTTAATATTAAAGACTTCCTTTAATTCACTCATTTGCTCTCATTAGCAAATCTATATTTTCTGGTCAAATGCTAAGGAGGAGCTCAAAGTGAAAGCCCAAATGAGAATAAGCAGATGGTAATTAAAAACCAAGTACATTGAAAAACTCTGAACTCACATCTTCATAAATGTCAAAGAAGGTTGCAACCACAGCGTCTTTGATTTGATTAAGATCTGATAGCTCCCAGTAGACTTTAAACATACGACCGGCCTTCTCACAGCTTGCATTATTGCAGGGGACATTTTCTAGTAAAAAGGCTTGCTGGTTGCTATAACAAAGAAAAAAAGAAATGAATTTAGTTATTCTTCCTTGTAAAAACCTAAATAATACTTCTGCCATCACTGTGGCAGGTTAATATGTTTATGTTTTCTGAACTAAAAAGTGATTTTAAACAGGCTATGTGGAAAATATGAAATCGACACCCTATATCATCCATAGCTAACAGACTGCTACCTGCAAAGGGTTGGTCTTTGGCGGGGAAGATGATCTCCCATCTCTTTTTCAGTTCCCTTCACTCTTCTGGAATGTCTGTCACCCACTAGCTATCACTGTCTGTCATTTATTGTTACAAATATACCGGTATTCTTTAAAAGAAAAAGTTCTATGTATTGAATATGAGAAGAGCACTTTAGTCATGCATGCATGTACATGCAGGCATGTATACATGTTCACACAAACACACACACAGACAGGAATAATGGTTAACTGGAATACTTCAAAATAACCTTTCCTAAGATATGACATGTTACAACTTCAACAAATCAGAGAAAACATTTAGCCTCAACCCTTAAAAGAAACCTTATTTTTTTTGTTGTAATTCCTAATGCTCCTACCACTAAAAATCTGTATTTTCCTTATTCACTTTAGCTTTTAGTCAATTTTATTACTCTTTTTGGGGGGAGTGATGACGTGTTATTTTTTATCATTAAGAGGGTATGTAAAAAAAATGGGAATTTCTGAAAAGCTGCATCTTCAAAATTTTTGAGTGTATGTACCATGTCTGCTATCTGCCACTGGCTTCGTGTCAAAATCATGGCCCAGAATAAGAATGTTGAACAAACACCTTTGCTTCAGAAACTCAAAAAACAACTCACAGTAACTTTTCTTCTATCAAAGGTGTACAAATGAAAAGTATCTGTAGCTTTCATTCAAGCCTCTGTTTGACATATGCTTGTAAGTATAAAAGACTTAGCAAGTGTATGTCACCTGCTCCTGCATTAGAGTTCACTAAACTGACTCAAATTATTAAGTCTCAAACAACTGGACTTTAGTTGCTGTAGAAATAATAATTCTTTCAAAAATTCTATTAGGTTCTATAAAAACAGTGTAGCCTCCAAAAATATTTACATCTATGTAGGAGAAAAAAGCTCTGCTCCATTTGAACTTGGTGTCTCCTAGATTTCTCCTAGTATTTCCTATGGTCATTATTTTTTATTTATAGATCTGATGTGGAAGACTATTGTCTATTCCTATATTACATTATTGCCAGAAATCAGAGTTATTGCCTTATTTCACACGAGTTTTTTTTTTTTGCAAATTTTTAATCCAGGGCATTTTTCAAAAGTAATTATCTTTCAATGCTTCAACACACCCAAAATGCCATCTCATTGGACAGTCCAGTATGTATTCATCCATTGTGTCTTATTGTCTTAAGGATGCCTATCCTGTTCCTTTGAGGCTGGATTTAATTTTCTTTAAAGGCCATAAAAATCTTTGTTGCTTCTCAATACATTACTATTGAGCAAGTCTGTGTTATTCTAGGTTGTTAATGTGTTATGCTAATCTGTCTAATTTCCCATCAAGTGAGGTAGCTGGTGGATCATTTAACTTGGAGCTGATTTTCTCCAAGACTGCTCTTAAGAGCTTGTGTGTCCAGTTCATAGTCATTTCTATCTCTACTGGATTTTCTTCCTCTCAGATGTCCTGGAAGACTCTACTGCCAATTCCACAATTTCATTAATAGCCCAGCCTAAACAGGAGACACACAGGCTTTAATTTATGTACATTAAATCTGTCTCTGTCTAATTCTTGAAAGAATTGCTTCTATGAGCTAAAAGAATGGTAAATTAAAAAGAAGCATAAACAAGGCCATTAGGAATACTTAAAAAAAGAAATTTTTTTGGATTGCTGCTCTGAAGCCAATGTCATCTGATGGTGCTAAAATTGCATGCCTTGTCTCATCTGATGAATAAAAACTGAAATCTCTTCCAGTATGCAACTTCCATTTGTGAAATCCTCCAAATCAGTCAAGAGTGACTGCAATATAGAAGACTGAATAGGAAATATCTATGTAAAACAAGAAACCCAATATTCATAATCAGTTTATTCAAACGCTGAATAGCAGTAATACCACTATCCTCAAAAGAATGTTCAGTATAGTGTGGTGCATATAGTAAGTGTTCAGTAAGAGGTTTTTTTTTTTTAAATGAAAATAATAAAAGAAGAATAGAAGGAAGAAAAGAGATGTTATTCTTTGTTTCATCTTCAGAGGAGTGTATGTAAGGCAAAGTTTTAAAAAGTCTGTTGAGATGCTAAACATTTCTTGCCAATAGGAGATTATTAGCAAATGTCTAGAGAAGTCTTAATGCATTCCTAGTCAAGGGAGCATTTAAATTTAATAATTTTGCTGATGATGACACAATCTTATCTATAAAGTTTACAAGATGAAGCATGCACGTTCATTGTATTTTGTAAGGCACATGGATAATTCAGACCTTAAGGAAACATTTATGCTATGGACTGCAAAAGAAGCTTCTGTTAATTACAGAGAGACATAGGAAAGATCAGAACTCCATCCTTTTGTAATATCCAAGGAGAAAAGACAACTAACTAAATACAATATTCAAGTTTACTTTCTTGTAAAGGTATGACAATATGATGAGTTAAGGTAATTATGTACCAATGCGGGGAAAAGCACTAATAAATAAGGACTATATATCTAATCAATTACCTCTTAAAATCTTTATTAAGGGAAAAAAAACACCTACATAAATAAATATTTGGTTGAAAAGAAATACTGATGAAATACTTTAGCTGTTTAATCACACTGAGAACTTTTTCTCCCTAAAGGTTAGTTTCTGCTTGCCAGAGACCACCAGAGCAGGAGCAGCTATCTTTAAGAGCTAAGATCAGATTTTGGCATGTTAAGACATTTTCTATTATCAACTGAATAGAAGACAGATGTTCCCCTACTTTGATCAGTTGAGATTTTACAAGTGCATGTAAGCAGTTTGGTTTTTTTTTTAATGATAATGGAAATCAATGGAAAACATTACTGCAAATCTGTGAAGGCTGGTTTAGGGCACTCAAACCAACAATTAAGCAAGTTAATGTTTAGAGAAACAACATATTATGGCAAAATTTCTAAGTTCAATTTATGCTATGGTTATGTTTCAATAATAAGTCCATATAAATTCAAAAATTATAATGCAGTTAGAAAAACCTAGGTACATTATTATATAAGAATAAGAGTCTGAAATCAGGTTACCTAGGATTCTTCACTATTTAGAAGCTTATTTTAAAAAATAAGATTGTAAATGCAGAAAAAGAATTAATGTTTTACTGGTACTATGTTATTTTAAAATTTTTCTCAAATTCATCCTCTTGAACCAATACAAAGAGACAATTCAGTTCTCTTCAGGTGAATTAAAAACTAATAAATATTTACTGGCACCTATTAGCTGCATGTCTCTAGGTAAGGGCAGTGGAGGTTACAAAGATGACTGAATGTAATCCCAGATCTCAATGAGATTAAACTGGTAGGAAGGCTCCTAAGTATGAAAATAAATGAGAGATATATACCAAAGTATAATGGAGATACTACTTCTGGATGACCAAATAGGATGAAACCCAAATAAATGAAACCTTGGCATACAGGACCATGATCAGAAGCTTATGAAGGAAGGCCTGCCATATTGTAAATCACAGGTTTAATTTGGCCTGTCCAAACCAGCAATTTAATGTTATTTCAGGGGCTCCCTTTGCATTCATATTCATGAATTCTCTAAGTGTGTCCTACTCTATCAATCTACCCTGCCTAAGTTAGGCTGCTTGCCCTTTACCAGAGGAATCTAAGTGAAGATGTTACCTGATCCCTGGGATCCTCACCAGCCTTTCTCATTAAGTCTCCTTAGCTCTTATTTGTGTGTCATGGTAGTCATCAATTTTGAAGGAATATTCATAACTGGATAAAAACACTAGGTGATTCAGAATGCATTTTTATTCCATTATGTTGGTGTGGCTGCTTTGTGTTTAAAATAGTCTACTTGTTTTTGTTTTTGTTTTTGCATATATTTGTAGTATTATACTGGATCTAATCATTTCTAGAGTTTCTGGGATGTTTTTACATCAGAAAATTCTACTGAGTCCAGCCGATTGTCATTAATATTGTACCAGTTTGGTGACAATTTTTTTGTTTATTAAAGGTGATTAAGCTGAAAAGTGTTTTACAAAAATGTGTGCTACACTTTACATGGTGAAGGGTACCAATAAGACAGGAAAATGCACAATTTTAAAACTAGTTTACTGATTGTGTTAGAAATTGAATATCAGTTCTGCCATAATGTTTATTTTGAAAACTTGAACTTGTTCCAGAACAAATGATATATTAGGGAGTATAATGTGAATTCTTTGTTTGCTCATCAGTAATATTATTTCTGAGAAACATGAGATGAAGGCAGAAAAAAAAGTACCAACTGAACCAGGCTATGTAAAAATACACAAGACCTGTATACACAAGACATTTACTAAGCACCTATACATACAACCATGTACCCATGAACACACCTCAAACTTCTACCAACTACTGCAATTCTCCAATGTATTGTCTTACAAGAATGTGTTCTTCTATTCTTTTGCATTGTGAATTTTTTCTACAGTAAAAAAATTCATTCAATAACCCATACATGTCTAAGGGTCCTGGTTCAAAAAATCCTAAGAGGTACACGCACAAGAAAAGCATTAAACATCGAGAAGCTTGAAATAATGAAGCATTTTTTTTAAAGCAATTGGGGTTAAGTAACTTGCTCAAGGTTACACAGCTAGTCATGATTTATGTGTGGTTGCTCATTTTCTGAGGCTGGTTTCAATCCCGGGTTATCCCAACTCCGAGGCCAGCGCTCTTACTCATTGCGCCACCTAGCCGCCCCCATAATGAAGCATTTTGAAAGATGCAAGACAATGTGATTATCTTACAAGAAACAGGCATAAAGGAAACCATATTGTGGATTGTTAAAGACAACCTAGAAAAAAAATAAAATAAATGCCTATGGTTGGAATATTTTAGTGGTACCACATTATTTTAATCTGTTCTTAAACTTACTCATTTGCACCAACAAAGGGAGACAACTCAGTTCTCTTTAGCTGAAATATAAAGGTAAGACAAAAAACCCCACACATTTACTAAGCACCCATTAGGTGCATGCTCCCAGCTAGGTACAGTGGAGGTTACAAAGATGAATAAACACAGACATATTTAAACATAGCTGTGCCCCTGTGTTTCCCATGAGTCCTGTGGCTTTCACTGCATTGTTTTGCACAGCACAGTGCTTTTCAGGAACACATGTAGCATTACAGCAAACCTGATTGTTCTTGTAGTTGTTAGGTATCAATGATTAAAAACAACTTTTAAAAATACATTTTATAGTGAATCACTATGAAGCTTATAGAGAAGACTGGAAACCATTATATTAATATGAAGTTTCTGGTTCCAGCAAAACTTTTTAAATTTCCATAAGACTACAAGATCAATATTTAAAACTTGGAAGGGATCTTGGAGATCAATCTTATAAACCAATACCTTCTTTTCATAGTGGGGGAACCCAAAGCCTAGAGAAGTTAATCAATTCATTGAGGTATCTAGGTGATATAGTGGATAAAATGCTAGACTTGGTGTCAGGAAGACCAAAGCCCAAATTCTGTCTCAGATATTAGCTGAATTAACCTGGGCAAGTCACATAACCTTTTGGTCTCATTTTCCTAGGGATAATAACATCTCTTTTACAACGTTATTGTGAAGATCATACGAGACAGTATAAATAAAGCACTTTGCAAATTTGAAATACATAAATATTAGCTATAGAAATGTTAGTTATTATTACTATATAAATGTTAGCTATTACTAGTATCAAGATCTATGATCACAAATTAATGGCAGATCATTCTGATTAAAAAGTTCCTCTGATGGACTGTAAGCTCCTTGACCACAGGGACTGCTTCAATTCTGTCTTTGTTTCTCTGTTGCCTACACAAAACAGGAGCTTAATAAATATTTTTAATTGATTAATAAGGGACAAACCTCGACTCAGTTCTCTGTATTTTCCTCTGTATCTTAATAAGCAGATATTTTCATGAAAGCCTATTCTCTAGAATGTATCTGTAATTCAGTCTTTAGTGTTCAAAAACATCCCCGGGAGTAAGAGTGAATGCCTAGTACTTTAAAATTAAATTTAATTCTGTCAACAAGTGATAAGGTTAAAGTTAAGACAAGAGTCTGATTTTATATATATATATATATATATATATATATATATATATATATAACACTTAAACTATTCATTATATCCTCTCCTATTCACTTGTTAAGAAAAGGAACTTAAGACAGCTGTCTGTATCTAAGTGTCCTGCTCTCTGCTGACGTGCTACATGAGAAAGTTTCCTTCTCAAACACACTTTTACTCAACTTGTGGTAATGATGCTATAAACATAGCTTCAATTTTATATTTACTCCTTGTCAGAGAGTAATATTATATAGTTTCATGGTCTGATATAGACAAATTCCTGTATGTTTCCTTTTATTGCATTAAATTACACACCTAGATTTTCTGGACTCCTAGTACAAATATAAGTCAAAGTTCCCTCAAAAGTTCTAATCACTTAACGTAATCAATCACTGAAATTATAATTGTAAGAAAAGTATTGGGGTAGCTAGGTGGTGCAGTGAAAAGAGCACCAGCCCTGGAGTCAGAAGGACCTGAGTTCAAATCCGGGCTCAGACACTTAACACAAAACTACCTGTGTGACCTTGGGCAAGTCACTTAACCCAAATTGCCCTACCTTCCCCTCTCCAAAAAACAAACAAAAAATAAGTATTAAGGTTGCAGGAGAAAAGAATATTAATTTCTTATTCAGTAAATAGTTCCTTGAATTTTCTAAGGTTTTTGCTTTTGTTTAAATTTTCAGAAGATTTTGATAATGGATATATTTTGTTATTACAAAGAAGCAGGTAAGGCCTGACTACTTTCAACTTACAAGCATTATGAGGGGGCATTAAGTTCGCCACTCTCGTCTTTCTGTTAGAAAGGTCTCTTTTGCTGAGGCATATACTGAAGGTCTGAAGATCTCTGTAATATATACCATAGCCTGTTAGGACTATGATGGACCTACACGAAGGATGCCTTTCCAAGCTTGCACAGTATCATGTGTTTGTAGGATAAAAGAAATGACTGTGGTTTCTTATGTGACTGGCTTCCATTCCTATAATGACTGAAAGTGCAGGTATCAACACTGGCTGAATGTAATTAAGATGAAAGTGCCATGGATATAGATAACCGAATAGCTTCCATTTTCTAGGCTGCCACTAATTTGGTAAAATGGTTTTGTGGATAGGGCACTAGACCCGTCTAAATAGCTGTGGCCTGGCGAGTCAGTTTTTTGTGCCGCAGTTACCTCACATATAAAATGAGGGGGCTGGGCATATTGGTTTCTAAAGTCCCTTTTAGCTCTAAATCTATGATTTTATCCTGTAGCATAGGTCTGACCATGTTACTCCCCAGTAACCACTACAGGGGCTACCTGTTCTTGCCTTTAGGATAACATACTAGCTTTTCTGCTTGGTTGTCATACCCTAATGTCTCTCCCAACTTCCAGACTCACATCTCCAAATACCCTTTCACACTTCTAACTGGGATGTTCCTATAGATATTTTAAAGTCAATATGTCAAAACTGAACATTATCTCCTCCACCTTCACCTTATCTTCCCCCTTTCCTTTCCTTATTATTGTTAAGGGCACCACCATCCTCCAAGTCACTCAGGCTCACATCCTAGGTATTATCCAGAATTCCTCACTCTCACTCATTTTGCTCCCCACTCTGCCAACTCCACCCCTCAATCACATTGGTTAACAAGTCTTGTCAATCTTACCTCCACAATACCTTGCATATACTTCTTTCTCTTCTCTGATAGTGATCATCCTGAAATGATCTCATTCATAGATTACTTACTTCACTAGCTATTTGTTTGGTCTCCCTGCCTCAGTCTCTCTACTCTCCAGTTCATCTTCCATTCAGCTAGCAAAGTGATCTTCCTAAGGAATAGTTCTGACCACATTACCCTACTCCCATTATTCAGTAAACTCCAATGGCTTCCTATTACATCTTGGAGAAAACATAAAATCCTCCATTTGGCTCTCAGAGGCTGTAACCTAGCCCCCTCCTACCTTTTCAGTTTTCCTACACATTTCCCAAGTACTCTGTGATCCAGTGACACTGACCTCTTTGCTGATCCTCTCCTAAGACACTCCATCCCTTGACTCTGGGCATTTTCCCTGGTACATACAGCAGGTGATGAAAGTGCTTGTCGACTGACTAGTTATTATGTGCCAAGTATAGTCAGGAACTAATATGATTACATTTACAAAAATTCACTAGTCAATCAATAAATGAGCAAAATTTAGTTTCACATTCCAGCTTCTCTTTTATAATTAGTAGAAAAGGCATATTACAACATTAAAAACTGACTATAAATATCAATTGCTTTGGTCTCTGCTCATTTGTAAAAGTCATTATCATTGGCCTTGAACATCTTTTGAACTGTCACCTCAGTTTTGCACCCTCTTTCAATTCTTTTTATAGAATCTGGCACTTTCAAGCTAGGGAGGCAGTTACATCACTGTATTTCAATGGATTTGTCTTTGAATAAGAATGATTTTATTCTGAAAGTCTTAAGATTTAAAATAAACACATACTAGTCAACATTAAAACTGTGGTTTAAGGAATACATTATCTCACTTTTTTATTCTAGAGGAAAATGCAAAGGTTTTTAAACAAAACCTTCATAGATTAGGGAGGAAAAAAGTTTAGATTAACTTTTTTGTCAAGTTCAGAATAAGTTATGACAGGAGAAAATATTTATTTTAGAAATTCAGCAAACAAAAAGTTAAACATAACACCAAGTAACATTTCATGGATATAAAAGAAATTTAACTTTACATACATTATTAAAATAATATGCCTGCTGTCTCTCCTCCCTACTCTCACCCTCCCAACATTTTCACACTAAAATAAGGGGAGAGATGGGGAGATAGAAGGGAGACAATATAAGTAGTGAGTGCTTTGTATTCCTGGCTCTTTCTAGACCATCTGTTACACTTTTGGGCTCCAGATTCTACATCCCATCTGACACTCCACCTCTTCTCTCCTCTTCCTCATCTCCTATCACACAGATGCCTTCTGTCACTGTCTCCTCCTTTACCCCTGTCTCACATGATAAAGTGGTTTGACTATCAAAGCTAACTCCTCTACCTGCTCAAGTGATCCCATTCCATTCTGACTCCTCCAGCAGTTTACATCTTTCTCATTTCCACCCTATTACTAATTTCCAGTTTCTTTGTGTCTACTGGCTACTTTCCGACTGCCTACAAACATTCCCATATCAATTTCACCTTTGTAATATCTCTTGAATACACTCCCTTCTGTCTTCTGACATTGCTCCCACTCTGGAGCAAGCCCTTCCAGCTTGTGCTACTGTAACAGTCTGCTGGTAGGTTTGCCTGACTCAAGTCTCTCCCCATTTCAATCCACCCTCCAGCTACCAAAGTGATATTCCTAAAGTCAACTTCCCCCAGCCCAACCCCCCATGCCACTTACAGTCCCTCCCCACCACTCAACAAACTTAAATAGCTCCCTATTGCCTCTAGGATCAAATACAAAATCCTGTTTTGTTATTAAAGACCCCTCATAACTTGGCCTCCTCCTATCTTTCCAGTCTTCTTACACCTTACCATTTGCTTTTACAACATAGTATGGCAATGGTATTTTAGGCTGAATTGAGAGTCAAAGTGTCTAGGACTTAAGGAGGTGATAGCTGAGCTGTATGATGCCCAGGTCTGACCAAATCTGGAGTACTGACTATATTTAGTTTTGAGTGCCACCTGCATCATTTTCAGAAGGACAAAAGCTGAAGCATATATACATATGTACACATGTGTATATAAATATTCACATACATATATGCATGCATTTACATGCAGATAGATATAAATAGTGCTAAGATGATGTGGGTGTGGGAGACCACATTATAGGAGAATCAGTTGAAAGAATTAAGAATATTAGCCTGGAGAAGAGGTGATTTAGGAAGGCACATGAGAACAGTCTTCTAGGACCTTGGTGGGCTATTTTATGTGAAAGTGATAGAATAATTCAAATTTGTTTTGCTTGACCCTAAAAATAAGAACTATAGAGATGTAGAGGGGGGGGGATGTTTTGGAACAATGGAAAGCAGAAAAAAAAATCTATCAATTAGAACTCTCCCAAGTGGAATGAGATCTTTAAGAGGCAGTGAGTTCTATCTCACTATAGGTCATTAAACAGAGGCTGAAGGACCACTTGTCAGAGACCCTATAGAGGGCAATCCTGTTCATGCATGATTTGGATGAGATGACTTTTGAAATGCATTTCAGCTCTAAGGTTTCATGATTCTGAATGGGAAAACCAGAAATATAAAGATAAAATGAATTGAGTAAATGTTACTAATAGACATAAATCATCAAATTAATGTTTCAAATAGACCCTACACAGATGAAATTATGAATTCTAGAGGTACTAAAGTAAGAATTCAATAAAAATTGATTGTTATTCAAGATGGAGTTTTTGACACTTTCCTCAAATGAAGATACCCAGATAATCTTTTTTTTTCTCTCCCACAGCTTATAATTTTAAATAATCATCACTTTCTTGGAGCATATCTGTATGTAATTTTCTGTAATTTGTTTAATGGATTGACAATTCTTAGTTATCTTTAACTAAGTATCTGCATATAACTATTTTGGGGAAGTCTAATAAAAAAGCTCTTGTACTTTTTAAAAGTCTGCCCTTTGTACTAGAAAAATAATGATACATCATAGATCTAGACTTGGAAGGGACTTTTGGGGCCATCCACTTCAATCTTCTCTTTTAACTGTGGCTTAGAGAGGTTAAATGACTTGTCTACGGTCACATAGGTATTCAGTGACAGAGATGGTATTTGAAGACAGGTACTCTGATTTCAGAACTAGTAACTCTTCCAAACTTTCGACTATAGTATGATTTTTCAATGTATATATAATAGTGATACATCTTTATGTAGCAATTTTAGATTCAATAAGTGCTTTATCTTATTTCACAATATCCTTAAGATAATGATTGCAAAGAGGAGGGAATGGAAGCTCAGAGTAGTCACATGACAGATAAGTAGCAGAATCAGGATCTGAACAAATGTCTCCTCACATTGAACATACAGTGAACTTTCTACCAGCCTAGCATCCTCCCACATACCATATAAACTTTAACTAATGTATATACATGATATGTATTTATATATATATGCTGAATTTTTATTTTGTATCAAAAGAATCCACTAACCATTCCTGTGACTTCATTTTCATGTACTACTCAAAGAATAAGTTACTACAGTAAAATCTTATTTGTATGAAGGCAAATCATTTGGCAGCACTATAGATAAAAATAATCATGGGAATTAAACAAAATTAGGTAAAATGGATATCTAGTATTTATATAGTCCTTTACTGTTTGCAAAAATATCGTCTGTGTTATCTTATTTGATCCTCATAACAACCCCGTGAAGCAGAAGCTATTATTATGCCCATTTTACAGATGAGGAACCTAAGTATGAGAGAGGTTAAGTGACTTGTCTAGGGTCACACAACTACTGAATGTTTGAGGTAGAATTTGAACTTGGGTCTTTCTGATTCTAAGTCTAATACTATATACAATGTACCACCTAGTTGCTCAAAAGAAACGGCTATGAAATAGCTATTTAGTTCATAGTTCATGATAATTAGCTATATTGTTTCCTTTATTCATAGATGTAGGAAATTCACATAGGCATTCAATATATTCATTAGTTAGCATTTTAAGAATAACATTATTTATGTTGCCTGTAAACTTTTAGTTACTCAAAGTGACAATATGCAAGTGTTTTCAGGTTGGTATGTGAAGCTCAAGTTTAATTTTCTCACATGTCCTTTTTAGTGGCAATGTACCAAATTTTCATCATCCTGAAAATTCTTACTTTCTTTTTTTTTTTTTTAAAGCAATTGGGGTTAAGTAACTTGCTCAAGGTTACACGGCTAGTCATTATTATTTATGCGTGGGTGCTCATTTTCTGAGGCCGGATCTGATCTCGGGTCATCCCAACTCCGAGGCCAACGCTCTTACTCACTGCGCCACCTAGCCACCCCTTTAGGGCAATTGGGGTTAAGTAACTTGCCCAAGGTTACACGGCTAGGTTTTTGTTTGTAGGGATTAAGTGTCGGAGGCCGGCTCTGAACTCAGGGCCTTCTGATTCCAGGACAGGCGCTCTATTCACTGCGCCACCTAGCCGCCCCTAAAAATTCTTACTTTCAAAAGCAATAGCTCTTTTAAAAATTAAACTGCTAGCTCATCATTAAATTTAGTTCCCTGTCTGAGATAATACATAAAGGAGTAACAAAAATATTTCTTTTCTCCCAAGAGCTACAATCACTGAAGTTAAGTGTACAGAAGTTTATATATTTTGGAAAAGGCAAGAAAAGAAAAAAAAAGAATGACTATGCTATTTTAGACATATATATTTGATAAAATGAGATGTGTTTAACATCATATTTAGCAAAATAACTTTGTTCCTCAATCTAAATTGTTCTTTTAGCTTCTAGTACACACAGACACACCCACGAGACAGAGAGAGAGAAAGAGAAAGGGGGGGGGGGAGAAAGGAATAGCTTAGTTTATAATTACAGTGAGAGCCTGATAAACCTATTGGGTAGGGAGGTTTTGCATCAATAATCCTCATGTTGGCATGCTGTCGATCAGTCTTTTTAGTTATGTCTAACTCTTTGTGACCCCTCTGAGGTTTTCTTCGAAAAGATACTGGCATGGTTTATCTTTTTCTTTTCCAGTTCATTTTATAGATGAGGAAACTGAGGTAAACCAGGTTAAGTGACTTGCACAGGGTCACAGAGCTTGTAAGTGTCTGAGGCCTGATTTGAATTCAAGAAGACTCATCTTCTTGACTCCAGGCCTGGCACTCTACCCACTGTGCCACCTAGCTGTACTCTACAGTGAACAGTTTTATATATATTATTTTATTTGGTCCTCAACAATCCTGTTGACATCTAGGGAAGGGATTAATATTTTCAAGTAATTTTTACTGATCTTTTATATTTGTATTACCTACATTTGCCTATATATTCCTTTTTGCTCTCCCTCCTAGAATTATCCCTTAAAATAAAGAATAAAAAGGAGAAAAAAATAGTTCATCAAAACTAACCAACACTTGAAAACTTTTCTGGCATTATCTGCAATGTTCCATATCCATAAACACCCACTTCAGAGTTTTATGAATTTACACACACACACACACACACACACACACACACACACACACACACACACACGTGCGCACGTGCATGTGGGTGCAACCAGAAAACTCTGTAGGTCTTGAGATAAGCAACTAAAACTCTGGGCAATGAAGTATGACTTCTAAAAAAAGGGTTCTGTAGGGCCTAGTAGATAAACTTAAAAGTATTGTGATAATTAGTGTCCTTGGTTTAATTGGCAGGTTATTACTCAAAGTCTGATAAAAGTCCAATGAAAGCCAGAGGCTTCTTTATGTATAAACTCTAAGGTTAGATAGTAATATAAAGAGTCATCCATGAATAACTTGGCAAAAATTTTTTATTTGGCTTTAATGGATTTTACACTGGCTTTTGGTAAACAAACAAATAAACAAAAACTATTATGGTGCCAGAGACTCTTTAGCAAGGTCTATTACATGTTTAACAAATGATGCAAATACAGGGAATGGCCAAAATACCACGGCTCTTATTTATAAAGTATAAATTGGAATGCAATTTCAAATCAATTTGCAGTCTACTATGAATAAATGATGAAAAGATTGCTGCTAAAACTTTATTTAATGCATCCTATTTAAATGGATCATTCAAAATTAGACAGACTTATGCTTTTGGTATGCGGCTTGTAGTATGTAGATAAATTCAAGAATTTTCAAAACTTGATTTACATGATTAATTTTCATTTTTCATGGATGTCAGATATTGAGAAGGTATGCAAAATTAGTGCTTTTAGTTAGTGCTAGAAAAATGTGGATTTTGTTCTTATACAAACTTTGCCAATATGTGCGGGGTTTTTTTGTTGTTGTTGTTGTTGTTGTTGTGTACACCTGTGATTTCACAGACATAGGAAGTCTCCTTTGAGGAAATTCCCTTGAGCAATGCAGATCAACTATTCTATAATTTATAGTTTTGTGTTTGGGGCATAGAGGTTAAGTGACTTGCTCAGGGTCACAAAGGCAGTATAATATCTGAGGTAGGACTTGAATCTTGACTGAGAGGTTGGTAGATGCTACCATTTGTTGAAATGAACCCTGAACTCATCATTAGTTGTGTAATCACAATTAGACTTAAAGTACCAAGAAACAGACCATTGCTGCTGGTTCATTATTTTTTTTTAAATTTCTTTTCACTTGGTAATGACTCTTAACAGTAACTGGATAACTTTGACAAGTTCCAGGACCTCTCTGGGTCCATTTCCTCATTTGTAAAACGAAGAGTATGGCAAATGGGATAGGACTAGATTATCCTAAGGTATCTAAAATTCTGTGATCTTATATTTTTTCTTGCATCTTCTTAAGACCACTAGTTATGACATAAAGTCAATGTTTTTAGGATGCTACTAAAAGACTCTGCAAACATGGAAAACTGAAAAAAATAGAAAAAGTACAAACCTGGAAAGAGGGGGAAAAATGTTACCACCCAACAAGGAATTTCTTGTACTTTATTCCAGTACATTTGCTAGTGCAGGACAATAGATGTAAAATAAAATGTACTCATTTGCCAGGAGAGAGGGAATGACTGTATTATTTCCTGAAAATGTCTGCTACCTCAAAAACTGCCTAATTAAAATGACTAAAACTAGACCCACAGTGAAAAAGAAACCAAAAAAAAAAAAAAAATGTGTGGCTGAGTTGGATTTACATGATCTGTAACATGCCCAATTCTTCAAATCTGTTCTTTTCTCTTTCCTTTGATCAGGAAGAAAGTGAGAATAAGAGGTAGGTTAGAGGGAGTAGACAGAGGCTGATCTAGCACCAAAAGCACATGGTCATTTCCTCCAAAACTCTTGATATATTAAAAACAAACAAAAGAAAGACTATGACCTGGTGCAACATCTAATCTACCAGGCAACAAAAAAAGGTCCCAAATTGAAATAACTTAATGGATTCTGAAAGATGTTTCAAAAATGACATAATTACTTTCAATTCTTAATTAAGAATACTTCATGACGGTTTCTTTCAGGCTTTCAAAATTTGTACATCTTCATGATTATTAGCATCTATTCTCTCTGATATTGTCTCAAAAGTATTTAGAAAGCTATCTGCTGGGGCGGTTAGGTGGTGCAGTGAATAGAGGACTGGCCCTGGAGTCAGGAAGACCTGAGTTCAAATATGGCCTCAAACACTTAACACTCACTAGCCGTGTAATCTTGGGCAAGTCACTTAACCCCAACTGCCCTCAAAAAAGCAAAAAGCAAAAAAATAAAAATAAAAATATCTGCCCATCCTACCCTGCACAAATTTCATGGAGTCACTTAAATTTGACAGAAAAGATCTAATTACTATGCTAGATTTTTCCAAGTTCTTCTATCTATATGTAACTCTGATCTTTGCATTAAAAAATACTGCTGTTACATGTATGAGGAGTGTGTGTGTGTGTGTGTGTGTGTGAGTGTATGTGTGTGTGTGTGTGTGTGTGTGTTGGGGGGGTAGGGGACACGACAGGGGGTATCAGGAGAAGTACAATGATCAGAGACCAGAAGATCATTTCCAATTGATTACAAGTCTAATCACTGACCAGCAAGAAGAACATTTAAGTGTTGAAAAGCTGTTTTGATTAAAATCAATCTGTTGCCAACTATGCTTTCTTAAATCCACGTCTGTCCATAAACATTTTTTGTTGGAAAGTTCTACATATGACTCTTCTGTTTGATCTGACATGGCACAGAGTACAGCAAAGTCAGGAGCTCTGCAAACATCTCAACAATATTCTGATAGAAATTCCTTTTTGGGGGAATTTAGCCCCCCAAATGACAACTTGGATGAACGATTTTTTTTTTCACTCTTCATCCAAATATTTTGTCAGCAACATAACCTTAATGACAGAGCTGTCCACCTATTAAGACCACTTCTGAAATCTGGTATTCATGGCCCCCCAGATAAATTACCTGGATCCGTCAAATTAAATGAGAAAAATTACATATTTATTTAAACATAATTGATTTATTTTGCAATTCTCTGTATTTCATTTTATGCATTAAATTTAAAATACTTTTCTGAGAAGGGGCTGACAGGCTTCACTAAACTGACAAAGAGGCCCATGACACTACTAGAGAGGAACACTTTATCACACCACTGTTTTATCACATCTCTTTATGCAATGGGTTAAATATGGTCAGTTTCTGCTGAACCTAGTTTTATTTATATTGTTTACTTGTGGTTCCAAGGAGAAAAATTTCACTTTCCCCCAAATATTATTCACCTAAGCAAGCATCTATGCAGATGATACCCAGATCTAGATCTATATATCTCCAGCCCTAGTCTTTCTCCTAAGCTACAATCAAGCCTCATTGTCTCTTGGATATCTTAAACTGGATGTTCCAGAAAGCATCTCAAACTCAAGATATCCAAAACTTAACTCAATCTCCCCTCCCCCCATCCTCTCCTCTTCCTAACTTTCCTATTTAATGTCAAGTATGCTACAATCCTCCCAGTCACTGAGGTCTACAATCTTGGTGTTGTCTGAGCCTTCTCCCTTGTCCTCATCCCACTTATCCAATCCGTTGCCAAACCCTGTCACTGCCATCTCTCAAATACATGCCCTTTCCTTTCATCACAGAGCCACAACCTTATTTCAGGTCTTGTCTCCTTTCCCTTCAAGTACTGCAATAGCCTCTGCCTCAACCCTCTCCAAAACATCCTCTACTAAGCTGCCAAAATGATTTTTCTTAAGTGTAGGTTATGTTGGCTCTCTAGTCAATAAACTCCAGTGATCCTTCCAGGATCAACTATCAAGTGCTTTGTTTGGCGTTTAAAGCACTCCATAATTGACTTCTTCCTACCTCTCCAATCCCACACAGGGGCTCACTAGCGGCTCTTCTCACTTGGTACTCCATATTCTATCTCAGAAGTTTTACAATGGCTGTCCCTAGTTCCTGGAAGGTTCTGCCCCCTTACCTCTGTTTCTAGGTCTCCCTGGTTTCCTTCAAGATTCAGTTTGATTAGGCAGTCTTTTCCTTCCCTTCTGCCCCCTTCTAGTGCCTTCCCTTTAAAGATTACCTTTCTTTTTCCTTGGTATAACCTAGTATGTGTCTAATTATTTAAATATTGTCTTCCCCATTATAATGAAGCTCCTTGATGGCAAGGACTGTTTTTTGCTTTTCTTTGTATCCCCAGTGCCTGGTACGTAGTGAGAACTTTAATAAATGCCTGTTGACTGACTTGAAAACAAGGATGAATGATTATGCTAAAAATATCTGATTATGTCTAGATATGAATTTTAATGTCAATAAGTTTATGAATGCATGGCATTTAATACAAAATACCCAACTGTTAGAATAGTACCTTAAAATCATATTTGGTCAGTTTAAAAACATTAAAACTGAAATTTGCAGGAAGTATCAGCCACTAAAGTACTTGGAAACATCCCTGAAATGACCTTTTCAATCATACCTGACAGAGAGGACAACATTAAATTAAAAAGAATGCATGATAAGATATTATTCTAGTGTCTCTTTGAAAATAGTTTGAAAAATAATTGTAACATGTTAATGGGCAAAAAGTTCACTTTATCAAAACAATTTTATGCAAAAATCTGGTTTACAATGTCCTCATTAATAACAAAAATGTTAATTGGTATTGATCTTGGTGATAATCGTTTGTAAGTAATAAAATTTATCAACATGATTGGTCTGGAGAAACTAACATATAAGCTCATACATCATTAAATATCCTTTCTAGCTATAATTAATGATGAACTGTCCTTTGCTACTAACCCACTATCAATAAGATGTTTACTTGGAATTGAGTTTCCAGGACTGTGGATAGATCTGTACTGAGATATCCACATACTCTGACTCAGTGTTCCTTGTGAAAAATGGCATGCATATAAGAAAGCTCTTTGGAGGCAAAGTCAACTATTTTGGATGCTTATAAAGAAAGCACTAATCATATAATTGCAAATTATTTGCCAACATTTAAACAGTTTTCCTGTATTTCAGATCAATGCCTTATAGGGGAGTGTCTCAATCCTTTATGTATGGAATGACCCCTCAGTGATAATACATTTAAATTATGGAGTATATAAAATAACTTTTTCATAGTTTCTGAGGTTTTTTGTAGCACTATGATTCCACTGATTAAGATGGCAGAATGGACTGACTTATGATTACCAGAAACATTTTTCCTTTAAAATTGTGCAATATTTAATTTAGAAACTGGATAGTGAGTATTGAGGGCTAGGGAATGTGGTAGATGGAAGGCTAGTCTAATGGCCAGGTGTAAAAGGTTAAACCAACAACTTTTTGTAAAGACGGATCTCTTAGAGCAGCGCTTCTTAAACTTTTTCCAGTTCCAACCCCTTTTTGCATTTTGGCAGCATTTGCTGGCACTTCATGACATGAAGGCATGTGCAGTACAAAGTGTGCATGCTATGTGTTCAGAACCAAGGCTGCAGTGAAGTTGCACAATGTAACACAGGCAAGCTGCCAGAAACACCTTGGATTCATTATACGTTTGATTTCTCATTAATTTTTGGCTGTTGTACATTCAAACCTTTTATTGTTGCCAATTCTTTTGTGATCCCATATGGGGTCATAACCCACAGTTTAAGAAGTGCTGTCTTAGAGTACTGGAATTCTGGCTTAGAATTTAAAGAGATAGTTTGACATTCCTGATTTTACCACTACAGTTATACTAAATATTTTTTCTGATATTCTGTGAATAGCAATTGCATAAGATTACAAACATCATAATGAAAACAAATTTATGTCTCAAAAGATATCTTACACTATAAATAATGCATTTTAAAATGAATTCCAAAAACCCCTGCACATGAAAACAAAATGTTTAACCTTCAATGATGAACTTGACAGCAACAGTAAACAGCATTGGCCAATAGTCACTTTTCAGGAGAAATAGTTGGCAAAAATTACATTCTATTTTTAGTAGCAACCAAAAAAAAAAAAAAGATTGTCTTCAGTAAAGATATTAAATACCCACTAAACTCCAATAAGGGACAAATGCAGAAGGCTTTCACAACCAAAGTCATTATTCATTAAAGAACAATTTATGTTATTAATGCACAGAAGCTATAGGATTTATTGATTCCAAGAGAATCCAAAACACAGGTTACTCACTTTCTGACATCTGGGCAGAAAAAATTCCTAAGTTACTCATCATAGGGAAAAATAATAGCTGTAGCATGGGAGATAGAGAAAAATAAAGATTTATTTGTATGCCAGGAAATATTGGTTCACATTCCTAGATAAAATAAAGCATGGGGACTCTTCGCTCACTGAAACTTAAGCAATATGTTATATTCTCTCACTCAAGGGATCATGAGAGATAAGTGTATTTTAATCACAAAATATAATAAAGAATGCTGTGATATAAAGAGAGGACTGATATGAAGTTAAACAACCAAAAAGAATATGAGGCTTAAAAAAATCTACTCTAACACAAAAATGAAAACAAAAGTTTGCTTTTGTCTTCCAATAGACCTTTATTGGGATCAAGCCAAATTTGTGACTCAGGGAATGATAGTTAACTTTTAAAACACACAAGAGAAGCATGGCAATCAGGCACTCATTGGGAATATAAAAGCGAATAAACAAAAGATGAAGAGCTGGAGGTTTAATCTTTTGAGTGCCAGTTCATTAAATGCCAAATGTGATTTAAGTAGAAATATTAATGTTTCATACTTTCTTGCCTTAATAAACAGAGTATAGGAAACATTGTAGATATTGTACTATCCTATAGATTTAGTTAAATATAGTATGGGACATGAGATTAAATGGGAACTAAGAATATAGCAAAGTTCCGGGAATTGCTTCCTTAAAAAGGTTTCTCTAAACTGACTTTTGGTTATTTGTTTACTTCTTACAAAGGTGGAAGAAAGCATATATAACAGTACTATCTCCTAAGCAGTGTAATTTGGGTGGCTCTCTCCAACATTAGTTAATCAAAGGTTGAATCAATATATAATAAAATCAGTACATAACAAAAAGGAATTTTTTCATCTCTCAAAAAGAAAATTATCTTCATTTCTGTTATCAATATACTTCGACTTTATCAGCATCATTCGAAACATAATCTATGATTTCTGCATAACTAGAATGGAACACAAGCATCTCTGTGGGACTCTTTCTCCATCTCTAAATAATCATACCTCAATTGCCCTTGAGAGTCACAGGACATTAGGTGACATGTTGGGAGATAAAAAACTAAAACCCAACTGTACTTATCCTCAAGAGTCCTTATAATAATAATTGAAGCTGAAGGTATACAGTATACCGTAAGTGATTTGTGTAGTAGTATGTATGCACACAACATGTAGGCTGGGTGTGTTTTAATACTCTTGCCTTCCCCCAGATGTAAACACTGAATCAACATGTAGATTCCAGCATATGAGAAGTTACATTATAAAATAAATTGCATAAGCAAATTCCTCCTTCATGTAGTTAATATTCAGGATTTTGAATCTCCTAGTCACATTTAAAATGCAGTTTGTGCTTGGAATTCTATTAAAAGTTAAACATAAAGGAAAGCTTAAGAGAAAATTTTGGCCTAGTGTCGTATAGTCATCTAATGACAATGGTTGCTGGAGATTTTTGTAGGCTTGGAGCAAGTTTTTCCTCAATCTAGCACAAAATTTTAAAATTATGAAGACTATTCCTCCTTCATGAATTATAAAAGGTAAGATAGTTATTCTTACAACAACAGTCTTCTGGAGATGCTATATGACTGTTAATTGTGGGATGTTCTAATCTCCAAAGAATTAAAATTTTTTAGCCCTTTCCAGTAAAGGTAGTACCTAAAACAATGATGATCAACATAGGCCCTACACTGTACATGCTAAACTAAATGAATGTACTTAACATGCAAATAAAAATCTAATTGTGTCCTTGACTTAAAAAACAAAAACAAAAACCCCAACCCAAACAGCATATCAATCATAAAAACTTAACTTAAAACAGTATATCAAGGTTTTTCCTTCAGGACCCTAATGCTAACTCTAAATTACAGTTTAGGATTTAAGTTGACGTATGAAATTATTGCCTGAGAGCATGTAAGAAAATGTTCTTTCCAATGTAAATATTAAAACAATCATCAGGCAAATCACTCATGCAATATTTTCAACTCCTTAGCAGTCCAATGTTACTGCACATCCTCCATGATGGCCTCCTTGACATCCTCAGTTGTTAACATTTCTCTTCTAACCTAACAGTACTTAAAAAACAAAACAAAACATGTCTCTAATGCACTTTTATAATATTATGTATTATGCCTATGTATGTTTGTATCGTATTCCCCTTCTGGTTCGTAAACTCCATGATTTTAGCTAAACTTTGTGTTTCCCTCAGTGTCAAACACAGTCCTCAATAAATGTTCACTGAAATCTAATTAGTTTCTTTAAAATTAGGGGAATTGAAAACTAGCTCAGTGCACTATGCCTAAGAGAAACAAGGATCATTCCATAAACTTCAGTTTATTTTAAAGTATGTACATTTTCAGTTTCTCTGTTCTTCATACTCACTTTTGCCTAAATTCAAAACACGAAGGGTTAGACCAAACTCTCCACATTAAACCTCCAAATTAAATGTATTTTCATCACATTGAATCTACTTACAACTTTACAAAATTATTAGCTTTTTAAAAACTTTAAAAAGGCAGAGGAATCAGAAAGTACTGGCTGTTTTTGTGGGAAAGGTCTAATAAGTTATATCAAAATTCCTATGAAACACATACTTTCATGCTGGTTGTTTCTCACAATAGAATTAACAAGAGTTAAGTCTCTCTTTAGAAAGAGGAATATTCAGTAAAGACTTTAAAGACACTATTGACACTTAAGGCACTCCTGGATTCTTTACTAGGACAGCGCAGCTTTTGGTCTTCCTTACTTCTTTGATGATATTGCACATGCGCAAAGACACAAGGAGGAAGAGAAGGGAGGGCGCTTGTGAAGGGCCCGACATGTGCCAGGGCACTGGGCTGAGCACTTCAGGAATACAGAACAACACTGTGAGGTAGGCTCCTTTTCCTCACTTAACTGAGGGAGGCAAAGGTTAAGTGACTTGCTCAGGGTCACACAGTTAGATAAGTGTTTGAGGCCAGTTTTAAAATCAGGTCATCCTGATTCTAGGCTCAGCACTCTCTACACTGCACCATTTAGCTAAAGTGTGTGCCATTTGCTAGTATGAGGACACAATTTTCATTCTCATGTGACCGGCTCTTTCCTTGTGAAAGGCAGTGTTGTAGAGCAGCAGTGTGCTGAGGTAGGATACGTGGCTTTGAACCCTCTCTCAGGAACACTTATACTTAGACTGGGTGAGTCTCCTCACTTCTCAGGGCCTACATTTCCTCATCTGTAAAATCAAGGATCTTAGCCTTTGTCATTGTTGTTGAGTTGTTTTTCAGTCATGCTCAACTTTTCATGACGCCATTTGTGGTTTTCTTGTCAAAGATATGGGAGTGGCTTCTCATTTCCTTCTCCAGTTCATTTTACAGATGAGGAGAAGACAAACGGAGTTAAGTGACTTGCCCAGGGTCACACATTTAGTAAATGTCTCAGGCCAGATTTGAACTCATGAAGAAGAGTTCCTGACTCCAGGTCCAGCACTATAACCACCATGCCACTTAGCTGCCCAGTATTATTACAATTACCTATGATAAGTTGTTTTGTGGAAAGTGCTTTGTAAACCTTAAATCATTCTATAAGTGACATTATTATTATTTAGGAATGTGCAACTTTTATATGGACTTTTTCCCACTCTTAATATAGCTAATAGTTATATTCATGACATCCCTTATTTAATAAAACCACCAGATGAGTGATAGCTCTTCACTTGAAAGGAGTGTGCCCTAGGAGAGTACAGCCAAGTATTCCTTCTGTAGAGATCTCTTTTATGTAACCTGTGTGTTAAGAGACTAGCATAGACTAAATTAAGTATTATTTTATGAGTAGTTTCTATTACCTAATCCCTCTAGGAAAGATAAATCTCATTTTTAATAAATTAAATATAGCTTATTACTTTTTTAAAAGATATTTTATTCCTTTGGTATATTTGCTTAGCTTATGTCACAATATCATCAATAACAAAATATTCTCATATTTTAAAATACACCATACTTCTTCCAAATGAGGACATATTTAGCATCTGCATGACTTCTATAGGGATTAGATATTATCAAGCAAAAAGCTATACCATGCACAGAAAAGGTAAAACCTTCAAAAAAAACCTTAGAATTTTTTCTTATGGATTATAAATACTTTGGTGTTTTCTCCCCCTCCCCCTCTCTTCTTGCTCTGTCTCTGTCTCTCTGTCTCTCAAACTTTCTAGGTAGTAATCCTACAAACTAAAAAGTGCTGTCAGTGCATGGTATTAATATCTAAGCCAATAGATACAAATGCTGGAGAATATAAAGTTGTGCAATCTGGTAAAATCATAACTGTTTTCATGCTATCAGTATAAGAATACATTTAGGCAGAAAGGATTATAATGCACTTTGTTTTGTGTTTTTTCAACAATTTCATTATCCATGAACATTTAGGCCCAGACTCTCTTGGGGCAAACATTGTTTTTCAAGTGAAGAGCTATTGATACTCTGGTAATTTTACTAAACAAGGAATAGCATGAACCACAACTCTCAGCTATATTGTAAGGGGAAAAAAGTCATACGTTAATGAGAGAAGACCTAGGTAACCCAAATGCTTTTTTTTTTATAAATGTCCCAAGATTCTTGTTATTAATTTTATTTTTTACATTGTATGCATGAAACAAATATACTCTCAAATGACAACTATTTATGCCATAATTTCCAATGAACTGCAGAGAAACTAAAGCTAAAGTATCAGGAAAATTTGCAGGACAATATTTCAGAAGAGAGAATATGGGAAAATTTATATAATCAGTTGTTACTACATGTGTTTTAATGTTTCTGAGCAATGGTAGATAGAAGCCTAAGTATATTCAAGATACAATTTTCTTTCTCCTCTGAAAAGGGTTAAGGCTCTGGATAAAGCAAATGTTTTTTCCTTGAAAATCATACATTTTCTGTCTCAGAAGACTGAAGCTTAGAATTATCATTATTTTGTCCATGCTTCTTGAACATCTACAGCCACGCTGTTTCCAACTGGGGTCATCACCTCTACTCCCTGCCAACAAGTAAAGTGGATTCCATCCCTAGAACCACAGCGGGTTTTACTAAGCCTACTCTGGCTTTCTCTTGCTCAGTTTCAGGACTCCAGAGTGCTTCTTTGACACCTCCAGCCATCCCACAGTGCTTATTATATTGCTGTTCTCCCCCACTACAGCTTTTATTTATGTACTGTTTTCCTTATTATTATTTTGCTCCATTAGAATGTAAGATACTTATGTAAAGGGACTGTACAGAATGTTTTTGTCTCCTCAGCATTTAGAGGCAAATAGTAAACACTAAATAAATGCATATTCTTTCTTATCTATCCACCTGTCATGTAATAATAACAAAAAAATATTATTTTCCTTTCTACAAGTACATTTCTTAGAATGCTAAATGTCCTTCATTTTCTTGAAAAATTAGATTTGCATCATATGAAAGAAAAGGGACATACCTATATGAACATACCTCAGTTGCACAGGGTAGGAGGATACTATGCTTAGACTATCTTGAAAACAAAATTGTACAATTTCAAAAAACTCTAAGAAAAAGCTGACAAGAGTGTTAAATGAGACTTTTAACTTTGCTACAAATATTTCAGGATATTTCACTAGTAAGACACTTCTCTATAAATAGTGAATTTCTTTGGTAGCAGAGATAATTGTTGGTAAGAATTAAAGACTTCCAAAGGGTTTGATAGTGTTAAAGAAAGGTGAATTACCATATAGCCAGATAAACATGGAATTTTTAAGCAAAATTTCCAACTAATTATTCCAATGTCAGTGATGAAAAAATATTTCAGAAGGTAATCCACTGAAAATTAAGTTGCTTAAGAGAAGACAAAAGACTAGTATGATTTGGTTTTGTGATCAGGAAAAACAAGAAGGCATTGATATTTTAGCTAGTGATTAATTTCATTGACCCAATTTTTTCCAATGTATTTTAGAATATGAATGTCCTAGGAAATGCAGATTTAAAGATCTTCCCTGCCTCTAGGTTAAATGCACCTGGAGCCCATGGTGGGAGGCTTGTTTCTCAGGAACACCCACGCCTTGGTGCTTTGTGATTGGGCAGTGGGTCAAGAGGGTTGTTACATTCTCTGAGCCTAGAGAAGGCTATATAATCCCTGATGTGAGACTTTATTTTGGGGCTCACTTTGAGAAGTGTTGTGTGATTTGACCAGATAAGACTCTGGGAAGCTGCTGAAAGCCCCTCCCCCCCTTGAAAACCCAGATGTTGATGCTTCCCTCTCTGGTAACCATGATTTGGTATTAATGTAATGGTTGGGCAGTTTGGAAGCCTGTCTGCTTGATCTGTCTGTTTCTCTGTTTTGAAACTACTGTCTGTATACTCTGAAGTTGGGGTGCTGACCTTTTTTCCTCTGAACTATGTAAACAATGTGTTTGATTGATTAAAGTAAGCTTGTTGATCTATTTTGAATTGCTTTCCTTTAGAAAAGCAGATCTAAGAACCTGTGCTGGCAGCCACCCTGGGGATGTTAGGGTGCTTGCCGCTACACCATCCTATGGCACAGTGTGAACGATTTTAGACTGACTGATCTAGAAAGTTAATTTTTTTTTTCAGAATGATTGATAATGAAAACAATTCCATGGAGTTTTTTTAAAAGAAATATAAACACCATCTGAAAATTCTAATATAAAACAGTAATGATAAACCTTTCTAAAAATAGTTTCATTCATTTCCAGTTCCATTACAAAAGAAGTGATGCAAAAATGCAATTGGGTAAATGGCACAATGTTCTACAAAAATTAAGACCATTTTAATGGCAAGTTCTATGGAGTGAAAAATAAGCTTTTTACTCTGGATCAGATGCTCATTTCTCTTCTGCACAAAAAGATTCCATGCAAATAAATAGGAATGCTAATCACTCAAGGAAAGTTCAAGGGGTGTGGAAAGAAATAAGAACTAGGTCCTTTGTATTACATGCTTATATGAATGGGGTATATCTGGGCAATGTCCAGTTCCCAAAGAGGCAGAATGTAAGACTTGAATTTATAAGTACTTTTCACTTAAACTACCTTCCAGATGTATTCCTTAGTATGGCAAGAGCATCTGGATAGCCATCCATGTTGTAGTCTCCAATGTGAAGGGTAATTGGAATGGATATTTCAGTCGATAGCTGTTCATGATCAAATGGCACAAAGCCCCAGACTGTGCCCTTGTAGCTGAAATCTTGTATCACTGGAATCCACTGAGATAAAAAAAAAAAAGTTAGTGTTTTTGGATTTATTCACAAAAATACTCACTATCCAAGGAAGCAAAAATTTATTGTTTTAAAAAATGGTTATTTTAAAATTAATTTCATATATTCATCCCAAAGCATATTCTTATGTTCTCAAGATAACCTATTTTGCTTAAAGTTCTTGTGTTTACAACACTTATACAGGCAATCTATTATAATTTACTTCTTGGAAAAATGTATAATATTTTTGTTTGTTTGTTTTTTGCATTTTGGAAGGGGGAAGGTAGGGCAATTGGGGTTAAGTGACTTGCCCAAGGTCACATGGCTAGTTTTGTATTAAGTGTCAGAGGCTGTATGTGAACTCAGGTCCTCCTGACTCCAGGGCCGGTGCTCTAGTCACTGCGCCACCTAGCTGTTCCAATGTGTAATATTTTCCTTCTGAAATTACATTCCTCTCTAGCCATGCTCACTTGGCCTGGTCCAGATTAAGAACTGCTGGCAGGGCTTTTAAGTTCTCTTAACCAACAGTGCTCTTTTCCTAACAATCTGGGTCTGGATGGAAGCAGGATCCATATTTTAAGGGACTCAAAATTAATTTTTAAACTAAAGTAAAATTGCATTCAGCTTCAAATGGGTGTTCATTTTTGGTGACCATCTCAAGAAAATTTAGACTCTGCCTCTCCCACTTTCTTTTTGTGCCTGTTATTCTACAAAGATTACATCAGCTGTCAAGTTCAGAGTCAGCTAGCACTGAGGTTTCTCTTAATAACATGCTGAACCGACATTTTCTTCAATGAAAGTGAATGATCTTTGCTTGGGAGTGATCTCTACTTCCACAAGTATTGGGATCTAGATTTATTTCACTTTCCTTTTTAATACTAACTGTAATGGAGAACACAGAAAGGGGATGCTAATTGGGCGCTAAGGTTTAAGAAAACTCTCCCTTCTGAGTGGTCCAAACTGCCACTTATTACATCTCAAAATGAAAATAAAAATGTAAAGAGTAGAAAGTATGGCAATTAAAATACAGTTGTGTATATAATTAGAAGCTAAGAAATGCCGGAAAATAATATGATTATGTCCAAATAGAAGCAGGTGCATTGACTTGACTGACTGAAATGGCAGGAGACCAAAAATGGCTAAGAGATTTTTTTTTCCTCTTTAAGCAGGTGGCTCATTTACATGGCTCAAAGCCATACTATGTTAAAAAGGGCTCTTATAAAAAGGCACAGTCCAGAGAGTGCCTCAAAAAAACTCAAAGGTTATTCAGAGAAAGGCAGAACATCTCATAAATCTCCCCAACTTAAAGAGGATAAATGTTTTTAAAAGTTTTACAAACAACTTTCAGATTTCCATCAAAATACTATTTTAAAAAATTGTGAATTTCATAGGTTTAAAGAACTTAAAGCTGGAAGAAAACCTGAACATCAAACAAAGAATAATTCTTCATTTTCAGATGAAGAACCTGAGGTCTCAAGATGTAAAGTGACTTTTTCAAAGCCACATTGCAGATTGTGACAATCCTCTACCTCTCAGTCCAGTGCTCAATCCCTACATGAAGCTGTCTTAATGTTGATTATCTTAGTTATCTTTTTAATGATGACAAATGGTGTGAGATAGAACATCTCATAGTCCTACTGATGGAAGGCATTTTAGGGATCATTTAGTTTAACCCCCATATTTTATATGAGAAAAATGAGGCTTGGCAAGGTGATGTCATCTAGGTAGGAGGCATCAGAGCTAAGTCTGACACCAAATCTATCCAGGATTTGAGATCTTTAGACCTCTTAATGAAGCTTCAAGTTTTAGTTTTCAGAGCCAAAACACAAAGAATCTAACAAAATAAAAATGCATTGTTCTGATGATTGACTATGAAGGGTCTATTATACTAGTATTCTGAACACTAAATAACAGACCAAGAACTTTCCTTTAATATATCTCTTAACAACTTCTTCTTCTTCTTCTTCTTTTTTTGCTTTTTGGAGGAGGGAAGGTAGGGCAATTAGGGTTAAGTGACTTGCCCAAGGCCACACAGCCAGTTTTTGTGCTATGTGTCTGAGGCCAAATTTGAACTCAGGTTCTCCTTACTCCAGGGCGTCTGCTCCATTCACTGTGTCACCTAGCTGCTTCCTTGTAACAATTTTTTTTTTTAAAGCAATTAGGGTTAAGTAACTTGCTCAAGGTTACACGGCTAGTCATTATTTATGCGTGGGTGCTCATTTTCTGAGGCCGGATTTGATCTCGGGTCATCCCAACTCCGAGGCCGGCGCTCTTACTCACTGCGCCACCTAGCCGCCCCTTTAGGGCAATTGGGGTTAAGTAACTTGCCCAAGGTCACACGGCTAGGTTTTTGTTTGTGTGGATTAAGTGTCAGAGGCCGGCTCCAAACTCAGGTCCTTCTGACTCCAGGGCCGGCGCTCTATTCACTGCGCCACCTCCTTGTAACAATTTCTTAAGCCCTATAACACTTCTCTACTCACAGAGTAATGATTTTTTGGCTTCTGTACTACAGTTACTATTACCTGTAACTTGAATCAGGCTGTAATTACCAGATCTATCTATTCATGTGCAACCTGGCCTGAGGTGGTAGTTGAACCAACGCTATTTTACCTGCTTTAATTTAAAGACTTAAAGGAAAATTAATGAATTACAAAAACAGAGATGGAAGGGTGCGGCTAGGTGGCGCAGTGAATAGAGTACCAGCCCTGAAGTCAGGAGGTCCTGAGTTCAAATCCGGTCTCAGACACTTAACACAAAAACTAGCTGTGTGACCTTGGGCAAATCACTTAACCCCAATTGCCCTGCAAAAAAAAAAAAAAAAAAAACACCAAAAAACAAAAACAGAGATGGAGGAATAATTCAATACAGGCACAAAATGTGACTGCTCTCTATATTAGATTCACAATATGGTCAAATTTTTTATTCTAATCACCAATAGGCAGGAAAATAGCTGCCTATATCTCACAATTGTATTTTAGATGCTTGGGCTCTTCCTGTTATTGTTAAAATGTGAAAATATATACCTATCATTCCTACATCATTTTTTTTACTTCAACTATGATGTTCTGAATTATTTTTCTGTGACGTATATAATGGTAAAATGCATAGTTTGAACACTGGAAAACAATGACTTACTATATTTGACATCAGACATAGAAGAATATTGCTCTTAAACACACAAATATGATGGTTTATATTTTACTAAGAAACATAATGGATTGATTTTTAAATGTGCACAATAAATATAATGTTGTTACATAAATACTTGGCTTATAAGGGCTTTCTCCATCAGAATGGATTCTAGCATTGTACAGTACCTCACATCCCTTACCAACCCTGAACACCCTGACTACTCAATAAAAATAAACAAACAAACAAAAACCTAATTTCAATTTCTCTATTAACAAAAGAGAGAATGGAATTTGCCTTTTCAAAAATACTTGGTTTTGGGGTTATTTTGGTTCTTCTTTCATACACTACAGGTTCTTTCCACATTTTATTATGGTTGCTTTGGCAAAACAATGGCTGCATACCTGATTAATCTTTCCTGGTTTAGCTAAGTAGATGGCACTTCTCTGGCAATTTTCATCTTCACAGCCAGGTAATAAGTGATCAGTTTGTCCATCTCCATCTGCCAAAAGGAAGCACACGAGTCAATTGCCATTCAAAAAATTAAATATCCTTTCACATGAGATTAAATCTTCAACTTGTTCAAAGACTACATCAATCTGTTCAAAATGGAAAAAAAATAGACATGTGACTTAGAAATAAATGTAGTTTCAGAAATGTCTAAAATTTTATTTGTATTTCATTTAAACATTTAAATACTTAATTTATTTTATTTAAACTGTGAATATACTGAAAGAAGTCATACCACTGTGCTAATTGGTTCTATTACAAGTTTAGGTTATTCAATCTTAAATGGGTCATGAATCTTTCACAATTCTTTTCCTCTTCTTTGATCTACTTGCTAGCACACTCACTTGTTTGGATCTGTTTAACAGCATCTTGATTTCTCATAAAGTCACTAGCTTCCATTTGCTCCAATCTAATTCTGCAGAAATGATTCTCCTCAGTGAGCTTTTGAGATTCTTTTTCCATCTGGCAAATTCGGCTTTTTGAAGCACTCTTCTCCTCATTGCCTTTTTGAGCCTCTTTTGCCATTTGAGTTAGTCTATTTTTTAAGGTGTTATTTTCCTCAGTCAGGCTGCTGACTCTCATTTCATAATTTTCTTGCATAGTTCTCATATCTCTTCCCAATTTTTCCTCCACTTCTCTTATCTGCTTCTTAAGGTCCTCTATGCCCTGTAACCAGCTCGTATTTTCTTTTGAAGCTTTTGGTGTAGGAGTTCTGACTTCACTGTCTTCCTCTTATTCAGTGCTTTGATCCTTTTAGTCCCCAAAATAGGAGTCTAAGGTTGGATTCTTTTGCTTGTTTTGCTTCCTTTGCCTGGACATGTTGCCACTCAATTACTTGACTTTTGGGCTTTTTGCCACAGTAGGACTCTGCCACCAGACAGGGGAGCTTTGTCCCAAATGCTGGGGTTTTCTCAGCTGCTGGAGGTATTAGTTGGGTGCCCTCTTTGAAGCCTCCACACACTCTGGTAAGCTGGTCACACATCCCAAGTCCTCCTCCACCCTAGACTGCAATCCAGATCCAAGAAGGTTAAAGCAAGAGTGATTACCTCCTAGACTGGTTGCCTGATCCCCCTACAAGTCTGCAGGCCAGGAGCTGAAGCTGCAATGTGGCCCTGCAACTCAGCAGCTTCTCACCCTGGGACAAAGAGGCTGATGCACTCCCAACCAGTGGGTCCCAAAGTCCATACTGCACTGACCTCTCACTTTGTCCTTAGCATCTATCTGTTGATAATTTTGGAAACGGCCACAGATGCTGGTGTTCTTAAGTCCCTCCAGCCTGTGGCTGGTCAGGCCTACCCTGGGGCTAAAACCTCTGGCTCAACTGGGGCTGGGCTTGGCTCCCAGAGCACCGCGCTGGCTGATTCCTGCTGGGCTGCCAGACTGTCTTCAGCGGGAGGTTAGCATCTTTGTGTCATTTTTGTGGGTTCTGTAGCTCCAAAGTTTGTTCAGAGTCCCCTTTTACATAAATTGGGGAAGGTGGGAGCCGGAGCTGTGAGGAAGTCCTGTTTCTACTCTGCCATCTTGACTCTGTCCCCCTTGCTACCATACTCAAAACCACTGTTCCAAACCTTTTCTTCTCAGACCACTGACAATTCACCTCAGCAGAGTGTTTGCAGTCTTAGATTTCACTGAAAACACTAAGACCCCAATTCCACATTTCAAATCACTTCACTCACTCCCTACCCCTGGTTCTCTCTTCCTTTGTTCCAGTCTCAGAGGTTTATGTGGTTTTCCCCTTCCAAATGCCAACCCAACTCCTCTCCTAGTACTCTGATTCCATGTCCCTCTGGCAGCTTACCTCCAATCATCCCTTCTCGCTAATTTTCAACTTCTTATCTATGGGCTCCCTCCTCCCTAACTTCAAACATGCCCAAATACCTTCCATCTTTACAAATCTAACCCCAGTGAATTTCTATATCTCTCCTGACTTTCAAAACTCAATTATAAAATAAAAAAAAAAACCCTATGTATTTTGTCTCTACTCAATCATCCAAACATTTCTCAATCTCTTGCAATTTGACTTTCATTTACAGTGCAAGGGAAACTGATCTTTTCAAGGTCCACTATGACCTCATTATATCTAAATCCAAATCCTCCCCCTTTTTGACCTTTCTTAAGTGACTGACATTGGTGACCACTCCATCCCATAGGACACACTTTCCTCCTGGGTTTTCCTAACATTGCTGTGTCGTGGTGCTCTAATCACTATGATCCTTCTCAGAAAGTAGTTCGGTAAAGTAGAAAGTGTACTGAATTTGGAGACAAGGTACCTGGATTTGAATCTTGGCTCTATTACTTCCTATGAGAACTTGGGAAAGTCCCTCAATTATTCTAGGCCTTGTTTTCCTCATGTGTAAAATAAGCTAGTTGGACAAGATGAATTTTAATTTTCTTTCAGCTTTGAATCTATGGTCTATTATCCTTAGCAGGAACATCACCTATATTGCAGGTGCATGTATACCCAGGGTTCTGTCCTGGGTTATCTTCTCTGCTTTCTTTTGGTGATCTCATCAGCTGCCAAAGGTTGAACTATCCCCTTTCTGAATATGACTCTCAGATCTACCCATCCAGACCTCATGTCTTTCCTAAACTCCAGTACCACATATTGAGGGGCCTGATGAATATCTCCACCTGAGTGTCCCATGGGCAACTCAATGTGGCCAAAACAACTCGCTGTTGAAACCCATTTTTCGCAAAGGACCCTATCAGTCTTCTTGTTACTTAGGTTTACAATCCAGCAGTCACCTGTGACTCTTTCAGTTACTATCCATATCCCTTTATTCTGTTAATAAAAAAACATGAAGGGGCAGCTAGGTGGCGCAGTGAGTAAAGCGTCGGCCCTGGAGTCAGAAGGACCTGAGTTTGGATCCGGCCTCAGACACTTAATGCACACACAAATAAAAACCTAGCTGTGTGGCCTTGGGCAAGTTACTTAACCCCAATTGCCCTCCAAAAAGAAAAAAAAAACATGAAGCACCGACTACAAGCCAGGCACTGTGCTAAGGGGAAGGAATATAAAGAAAGGGAAATGATAGTCACTGTTCTCCAGGAACTCACAGTCTACTGGCAGAGATACCATGTAAACAATTAAGTACAAACAAATTAAATACAGGATAAATAGGAAATAATCAATGGAGAGAGGGCACTAGAATTACGAAGAACTGGGAAAGGCTTCCTGTAGATGAAAGGATTTTAGCTGAGACTTCAAGGAAGTCAAAAGGTAGCCATAAAGAGGGTGAGCATTCTAGGGATGGGAGAGAATACCAGTGAAAATGTCTGCCACTGGGGGTGGAGAGTCTTGTTTAAGGAACAAGACAAGTGTCACTGTATCACAGAGTGTATGGGGTGGAGTGTGTAAGGTACAAGAAACCTGAAATTGGTAGGGAGGGACAGGTTATGTAAGGCTTTGAATGATAAACAGAGAATTTTATATTTGATCGTGGAGATGATAGAGAGCCACTGGAATTTAGTGAATAGAGGGAGTAGCATGGTATGTCAAACATGTACTTTGGAAGAGGGCTTCTTAAACTCTTTCCACTTGCGGCCCCTTGCTTCTTAAACCATGTGGGTCGTTGCTTAGAAAAACCACTTTCACAGCTGGGTGGAGGATGGACTAGAATGGGCAGACACTTATCAGAAGATTGATAAGGGCTTGCACCAGGGTGGTGGCAATATCAGAGGAAAGAAAATGGAGTATATACGACATATTAGGAAGGGATAATTGACAAAACTTGGCATTCAGCCACCAAGTCACGTGATTCTACCTCCATCACATCTTCTGCATCTGCCCCCTTCTCTTCACTCTTACCACAGAACATCTTAGTTCAGGCCCTCATCACCTTTCACCTGGACAACTACAACAGCCACTTACATGGTCTCCTTGTATCCATCCTCTCTCCTTTCCAATATGGTCTCTACATAAATGGATATTCCAAAAACATTTGTCTGACCAAGTCAACCTTTTGCTTAAGAAATTTCAGTGGCTCTCTATTTCTGTTATACTGCTGCCAGCACAGTTGGTGGGCTAGCGAGCTGTGAGAGAGACGAGGTTGTAATCAATAGTCTGTTTACTACAGGACCATTTCATTCAGAGCCAAAGATGCAAGGAGCTCACAGAGTTTTTATGTCCCCCAAAAGAATGCATATACCCCAAAAGAATATAGACAATGTAGAAAGATCCTACTTCAAGGGAATGCAGATAATGTAGAAGGAGCCGCCCTTAGTTCTGTTTACTATTTACCCTAGCTTAAAGTTAGTTATTTATTAGGGTATAATTCTAGGACCAGATCCAGAGGCATAAACAAAAAGGAATACATGCCCTCTTGCTTATCTGCCCTGTAACCTTTGAAGGTAACTGTATAGGACAGGGAAGCGAGGTCAAGGGCCCCCAAAATGTTCCCTTCATAATACATCCCCTTGCTTGTCTGCCCTGTAGCCTTTCAGACAATAATATATAGGAGGGGAACATTTCATTGGTGAAGGCCATAAGACTTCTGAAAGTTCTCTACACTGTTAAAATACAAACTCCTCTATTTGACATTTAAAACCTTTCACACAAGCTTGTCCTGTCATGTCTTTCCAAACTAATAATATACAACATTATCAGAAAGAGGTCAGTTGATATGACTATAGTGAATAATGATGTAACTCTGAAGATAGAAAATGCTGAGGTTGACCAAAATTTTAAAAGTAATTGTGTGATTTTTATTTGTAAAATAAGGAAATATATGGTTTGTCCCAGTGCTTGACATGAAAGGGAAATCGAATAGTTTCCATCATTTCTGAAAAGAAGTAAAATGACATACATCTCATTCCCTACCTCCCAACCTCAAGCCCTGAAAAAAAGTTAAAGAAAAAGCTATCAACTTCCAAAATTCTTGGTTGGCCCATGCTGTGCTAAAATGTTATATTTAATAATGATCATCAATAGTCAGAAGAATTACAGTATTTCTTTTCTGGTTACATTAGTTAATTTTAATTATATTAATTTTATATTAATTAATTTTAAAAAGTTTTACTTTTTTGCATATAATCTATTTAGAGATCTGGATCTTTGAGCAAAGTTAGGTTAATACTATAATATATGAATTTACCTTAAATCAATCAACAAGAATTATTAAGTATCTGGTGTGTGTCTGGCACTATTCAGAGGGATACAAAGGCAAAACAAACAAAAATACCTGTTCTCATGACATTGGGGTGTGTGTGTGTGTGTGTGTGTGAGAGAGAGAGAGAGAGAGAGAGAGAGAGAGACACTGTAAAGTTTTAGAAAGAACACTGGACTAGGAGTAAGAATACCTGAGGTCTAGCTCTGGCCCAATAGCTAAATAACTAATGTCTTTTTTGGCAGATCTTTTTGCTGCTCAATTTGCTTCAATCTAAAATGAAGAGGGTTGGACTAGCTTATCTCTAATGTTTCCTCTAAATCTGACATTCCACAAGTATGGCTTTCTTTCACTAATCTAACTTACCATTTTATAGGCATGTGGTTGTTGAAAAGAACAAGTTTGCTCACTTTTTTTTCTTAACAAAATGAGCTATGTAGCATAATTTTTCTGTACATATTATGGAACCAGTATGAGGTAGTGGAGAGAAAGCTGGCCTCATAATCTGGAAGACTGGTTCAAGTCCCATCTCTGACAATTATTAGCTCGCTGACCCTCCGGAACCATTTAATCAATAACAGCACGAGACAGCTTTTAAGACTGTAAATTGCAGGGAAGGAATCTAATCTGCATTGATGAAGGAAACCTCGTCACTGGGAGCTTCCCATAATGAGATCACAGATACAATAAATTTCTTTTTCTCTTTCTCTATTTTTAAAAAATTCTAGTAAAATAGCAGGGGGAAAGGGCAGCTAGGTGGTGCAGTGAGTAAGAGTGCCGGCCTCAGAATTGGGATGACCCGGGATCGAATCCGGCCTCAGAAAATGAGCACCCACACATAAATAATGACTACCCATGTAACCTTGAGCAAGTTACTTAACCCCAATAGCTTTAAAAAAAATAGCAGGGGGAAAATATTAATTAAGTGATTTTAGGTTTCTATACAACTGATCAGTTCTATTTTAAACAATTTTCTAGTGTCATACTAGACAAGCAGACAGCTGTAAATTACTACTTTGTCCATTTAATCTTGAGTGCTCACTGTGTCACACCAAGTTGTATGTGTGTGAACATTTGTGACATGTCTAAAAGGGGTAAAAATGTTTTCAAAATGATATTTAAATCCACTGTAAAGAAGCTAATTAACAGGAGAGGTTAAACACCTAAGACATAAGCCTCTGTGTTCTAGTTTATACAATCATTTTAATATTTTGTGGATTTAGATATGGATGGCTATTTTATGCCTTCACAAATATAATCCCTGATCAGAAATAAGCCTTTTCTTTTACACAAATAAACCATTAACAAAATAGTAGAGCTGTATTAAAACATGAAAATATGTACTTGAGTTAAAAAGGCAGCAATAGTAATTCTAATATTTGTTTTGACAGGAATAGAGAAGCACAAAAAAGGTAGTAAAGTTAAATGAGTTTTTGTAAAGGCAAAGTCTTCACTTTCAAAAGCTTTAATTAAATGTGAACAATATGGCATTAAATAATTTCTTGGGGGCAGAACATGAAAATCAATCTGTACAGGATGAAAATCATTCCAAAAGATTTCTCATTCTTGCCAAGTTTGGAAAAAGAGGATCTTTATTTTTACCTAAAATCTACAAAATGATAAAAAATACATACTTTCCCCTAATTCTATTCATCATAACAATACAAAATCCAAATATTTCAGGCAAACTGTGGCCTCTCATGGAAAACTTATGGATTAGGGCAAAGGTCTATTCTCAAATAATAGCAAATATGATTTGAATGAACAAAGGCATTGATTGTCTATCAATAAAGACCTCCTTAAATTTCTGCAATACTAACTTTCCCTTTATATATTAGGCTGTTATATTCCCAATCCAAGAGGAAATTGATAAGGTCTGAGGGGTGGGGGGAAACAGGGCCACGAGGCCATGTGTAGCCCTCTAGGTCCTCAAGTGTAGCCCTTTGACCTAATCCAAACTTCGCAGAACAAACCCCCTTAATAAAATGATTTGCACTGTAAAACTTGGACTCAGTCAAAAGGCTGTACCTAAGGATCTAGAAGGCCACATGTGGCCTTGAGGCCGCAGGCTCCCCACCCCAAAGTCACAAAGAAGAACCAAAGGTTTATGGGTTGGATGTACTTACTGATCAAATACATCTTTAATGAGCATAAAAATCAGACACAAGGGTCAATTAATAATAGAACAGGAAACTTTCACAGATATACAAGAATGCTTTAAAACATTTATGGATGAATGATATATAGGTCAAATTAATTTTGGAATTCTCAAAGGATAATTATAATATGCCTTTTGGGTCATTTGTGCAACTGACAAATTTTATTTCATATTAGCAAGTAAAATCATCTGTAATTCCCCCTTTTGATTTTAAAGCCATAAAAGATAACACTACTTGCAAATAAACAACAAAGCTAGCTTCTCCAAATTTTGTTTTAGGTCACACGAAATTAAGATTATTTTGACTATTTCTAATTTATCTGTGTTTCTCTTTGGTCCTCTACCAACTTTAAAATCTGTACCATATTTTTTTCAATAAAGCATTTTTATTTCTTAAAAAATCTTTTGGACTGAAGAGACCAAATACTTAGTTGTTCCAACAGATTTGGGGAGTATAACATATTCCTTCAATGTACAAAAAGGGATGACTTCTGTCTCTCTCCAATTTATTTCATGTGAATACAGGCCTGCAAAATTCTACAAAAAATGAGCAAAGTTCTCTTGAGAATTTTATCCTGATGAAAGAGAGCCAAATAACCAGGCAGGAAGGAAGCTCTTTAGAGGGAAAATAATTTCTTTTTCCAGTTTACACATCTTATCATTCTAAAATTGCAAATTAGAATTTAGTTGTAAATTATCAAACAACAAGATAATCTCTTGTACCTACCCTATGACCAACCACCAATTAAGAAAGATATCAAATTCTCAAACCTCGTGTCTAATCTAATCAGCAGTTGAAGAATGAATTTACTTTTATAGGTTTCTTTAATATAAGAACCATACTTAAAATACTAAACTAACAGAGAAAATATGCTGATCAATGGTCTGTCTCTCTAGCTCTGGCTGTTACTTCAGTGACTGCTGAAATATTTGCCACGATGATGAGCTGGTGGCAAAAGAGAAAAACAACTTGGAGTCTCAATCCTTTCCACATTTGATGCTTTCATGGTATTTATTTCCAAGATCAAAGCTTTTAATAAATATGCTCTTCAAAGAAGAAAAAAAAAAGAAAGTATGCTTTTTGAAGTGATGGAACTATTATGTGGAAAAAAAATCAAGGAAACAAAATATTCTCCTTATAAAATACCTATGATTCTATGAATTGATCTGTGATCAGTGAAAAAGACCAATAGACCATGGGACCCCTTTATAACACAGAGATTTCTACAGTCACTTTAGTACAGACCATTCTGACATTATTTCCCATTTATACTGTGTGGCTATATAATACACATAAATATATGTAAGTTGTATGAACATAGTTTGCATAATGTTTCTTCCATCAGAATGTGAGCTCCTTAAAAATAGGAATCGTGTTTTTGCCTTTCTTTGTATCTCCAGAGATTAACGTAGTGTTTGACAACATTTTTTTCAGTTGTTTTAATCATGTCTAACCCTGGGTTTTCTTGGCACAGATACTGGAGTGGTTTATAATTTCTTTCTCTAGCTCATTTTACAGAGGAGGAACTGAAGCAAGTAGGGTTAAGTGACTTGCCCCGGGTCACACAGTTAGGAAATGTCTGAGGACAGATCTGAATTAATGAAGATGAGTTTTCCTGATTACAAGAGTTAAACCACTGTGCCACTTAGCTGCTATGCTGACACATAGTAAGTGCCTAATGTTTGTTGACTGACTAAAAATTCCCTATAGTTTTATTGTACTTATAGAAGAAAAAAAGCTACCACTTAGTTATAAGGAATGTTTTTGAATCAACAAATTCATTTCTCAAGAAATTGTTGCCAACTTGCTTTAGTCTTTATCTTAAGAAGTATATCTTTTGGTGGATGTAATTTATTGTAGGAACTTGGAGTAATTGTATTCGGTTTACTTAAAAATACAGCATATTTTAATTAAACAATAAATTTAGTTAAAAGGTATCAAAATAGTCTGAAAGAGGTAAACACATGATTTGGGGCTGAAGACCTGTTTCCAATTTCTGTTCTAATGGGTGACCACTTCACATCTCAGGGTCTCAGTTTTCTCATGGGTATAATAAGGACAGTATTGTTGGCATTGCCTACCTCACAGAATTTCTGTGAAAAATATATTTACTAAATTTGAAGAGTTAAATAATTGTTATTTGTAAAAATAATTGTTCTGGACAAGTTTATTTTAACTCTTGCTAATCAGTGGGAAAAAAAAAAACCACATACACACAATTGCATTAAAGGTCCATGGAAAGAGAAAATAGGGTAATCTGCTTAAAGGACATTTCTCTAGGAAAAAAAAGATCAGCTTATGGGCTCAGCTCAGTCAATATGCTAACTTTAATCATTTTAATATCATAGAATCAAATGTTTTTTGTCTGTTAGAAGGCTTTTCTGTAACAGGCTTTGGGGGGAACTGACCTAGAGCTGAAAGATACTAACCAATTAATAAAGGCATCTCCAAATTATAGTTTTTATAGGTTTCAAATGATATAAAAATACTTTGTCCTTGAAACAGATATTACTCAAAATCCCTTAACTCAATGATTTATGGCCAATGGGCCTTACAACTTGGACTCTTTTTGTTCAGTTTTGGTAACAGCCAATACCCCCAAGCTGCTTACTTTCTCCCTAGGGTATTCCCTATGGGCAATGGTATGCATTTTACAAATGGATAGCCAGAATTAAGTGTGCAATAATGCAGAGTCTTGGAAAAAAATTTTTCTCTATGTGAAACTAATGAACCTGGACCAAACCCACAAGTGTGGCCTAATATTTAGCACTAAACAAGTGAAACAGTGGGTCCCAAAATAAGTTGCATATAACTTCTAAGTTTAAAATTTCTTTAGAAAGAACAAAACTATTCCAGTGTATATTCCTTTGGCCTGTTTAAAAATGAAAAAATCTTAGGGTTCTGATATTAATCATCCTTTTCTTAAAATAGGCCAAATTAATACCTATTTTCTAAAATACTAATGAAATACTTATTTGATATGACAAGAAAATAATATTCAGAAAAAATTAAGTCATGGACATCCAGGCATTTATTTGAAAATACAAAACTCCCAACAGTCACTCTAACAATTTTAGTCCAAGGAACTATGAAAAGTAAACTCTGGGAGAGAGCATGGCATAGGAGGTAATGTCAGTTTGGAAATCTAGAGATCTGAATTCAAATGTTATAATATGCTTACCACATGGCTGATCAAGGACAAGTCACTTAAGCTCTGAGAGTCTTGGGTTTCCTCATTGTAAAATGGAGTTAAGAATATTTAAATGAACTAAGGGTTGATATGAGAAAAGGACTTTGCAAACCTTAAAGTTCTATGTAAATTTGAATTGTTGTGATTATTATTTCAAGAGTAAATCTGTAGCTAACAGATATTTGAGGAAATCTCTGATAAGTTACAGTGTGTAGGGTTACAGTACTACCATGCAAAAAGAGCTGCAGGTTTAAACATATAAGTAAATGTTTTTAAGCTCTTAATTAATTAATTAATCTTTGTTACTTTCTTGAAGGGCAACAAAGTACATTTATTATAAATTATGTGTTAAATATTTACTGAGTACCTTCTATTGTGTCCAACACTTTGAAACACAAAAAAGTTTAAGTAGAAATTTCAACATTAGCTTATTATTTCATTATTAATGTGTATTGATTGTTTCTAGGAAAGGAGATAGAAGCTTTATAGAAATCTGCTATAGAGACTACGTCCACATAGCTTATTAAGGGAGGTGTGTCATTTTAAACCTAGTCATTTTAAACACCACTGCTTATCCTTTTGTGTATCAGATAGCGCTTGTTAGCTATTTAGGACAACTATACTAGCATTTCAACATATTGATAATTTTCATGGTTCATGGCACTATTTTACTTAAAACAAATATTATGAATTAATATTACAAATTTATGAAAGATTGATGAATTCTGGGCTATAGACAATTTGGTTAATTTTTGCTCTAGATTAATCACTGACTTTCATTCAAACACAATGTTTACATTTATTATACCTACTTAAAATCTCTTTACATAAAGTATTTTATTTTCTTTAATTCCTTGAAAAATGACATATTTCATATAAAATTACATTTTGTTACATATTAAACAACTGAGTCTGGGTATAGCAACCTTTTTTAATAATAGAAAGATTAGGTCTCACAAGAGATTAGAGAAGTTTTGTTTTTTTTTTTTTTTGGCATGATTCATTGCAGTGTTGAGGCCTAGTGTCTAAGCAAATTGTACATCTTCATGTAGGCGGAGTGCCGTTAGCTGAATTATAATGGTGACACTAGGGTCTGCATGATTTCAGCTCTGACAACCAAGAAATTGCTGCAGCAAATATATTTTTCCCCTTCTCAGAGCTGTAGCAAATGATAATCATCTAACATTAGCAAAACATCTTAGACAGGATACTGATTTCTATGATACTATGCTTGAATTTACACAGATGTTATGAGCTTTATATGTACTTTTAAAAATTATTAATTTTTTATTTTATTTTATTTTGTTTTGCTTTTTTCTGTCTTTTTAAACAATTTATTTATTTATTTTTGCCTTTTGGAGGGCAATTGGGGTTAAGTAACTTGCCCAAGGTCACACGGCTAGATTTTTATTTGTGTGTGCATTAAGTGTCTGAGGCCGGATCCGAACCCAGTTCCTTCTGACTTCAGGGCCGACGCTCTACTCACTGCGCCACCTAGCCACCCCAATTTTTTAATTAACAAAAAATATTTTCTCTCTTTCCCATTTTTCCTGTTCCTATTATGTTCAAAATAGCCTTATAACAAATATACAGTCAAGCAAAACCAAATTCCTCTAATGGTCATATCCAAAAATATATGTCTTATTTTGCAACAAGATTCCATCACCTCACTGTTTCCAGAAGTTTACATACCATAATTTGTTTGGCCATTTTTCAGTTGATGGACACCACTTAAAGTGTCTAGATCTTTGCCAAATCAAGAGCTGTTCAAATACTTTTGTATTTGGGAGTCTTTTTCTTTTTTGTTTAATCTTTTAATCAAATAGTGATATCAATGGGACAAAATACAAACACAATTCAGTGACTCAGGCCAATGTTCTAAATTGTTTTTGCAGTTCTGTTTTGCAGAATGGCTGTACTAATTCTTAGCTTCCTCAATAGTTTATGTACCTGTTTTCCCAGAGCTCCTTCAATATTTTGTCATTTTTTGGGGTCAACTTTGCCATTCTGATTAGTATGAGGTGGAATCTCAAAGCTGATTTTATTTGGATTTCTCTAATTATAAGAGATTTGGGGATTTAAAAAATATTATAATATGGCTATTGAGAGTTTGGGTTTCTTCCTTTGAAAACTACCTGTTCACATCCTTTGACCATTTCTCAATTGGAGAATGTCTTTTATAAACTTGATTCAGTTCCTTATATATCTTGGAAATGAGACTTTTATCAGATAAACTTGCTGAAAAGATACCCTCCCCCTGACTATTTCACCTCTGCATTGGCTTTGTTTGAAGCTCAATAAATTTATAGTCTGTTTTGAATAATTAAATTTGGCCTGTCATGATACTAACTATGGTAGTGATCTTTTCAGAATGAAAAATCTAACTGAGATCAAGATTGGTTGGCATCTGGACTATAAGCCTCTTAGGAAAACACAGGTGGTACACACAGTAGGTTATTAATTGGCACCTTTTTTTCTAGGATATAATATGCCAATGCTAATCATTTAACTTTAGATCTGGAAGAAATTAGCAATCATACACTGGAGATACCTGTTGGAGATGCTATCTTGAGTGACATACTACTGGTAGTGAAAAGAAGGAACAAATTATGTTCTAGATTAGAACAACATTGTAGCCAGGATGTTGGGGTTAAGAAAACCAAACTCATCAAATGAAAGTAAATCATTCATTCTGCTGATCTGTTAGGTATGAAAAAATTATGATGATTAGATGCAATCTACTGCCTGTTTGGTGCAATTGGAGTTTACTGATGTGGCTAAAGTTAGTCAGAATATGGCTCTTGAAACACTCTATATAATTTGCTTGTGACTTTCACAAAGTTGTACATTTTGATAAGTTGGAGAGGTCTCAAAATGCTTTGCCTTGCTATTCTTAGAAAGTAAAAGGCAAAATGACTCAAGTACATTGTTCTCAAGAAAAAGTTAAGACTTGCCCAAGGTCACAAAGCTAGTAAGTGTTTGAGGCCAAATCTGAACTCAGGAAAAGGAGTTTTCCTGACTTGAGGCCTGGCACTCTATCCAATGCCCTACCTAGATGTTCAATAGAGAGATGGCATATCTATCTTTAATGAACAAGTTTGGGATCTGAGTAATTCTTCTATGTTTTATAATTTTTGAAGGCTATGTTAAAGGTGGCAATCCAATATCATAAAAATGACAATACTACCTACATTAATTTATGTATTCAGTGCCACATTAATCAAACTCCCATATAATTACTTTGTAGAATTTGAAAAAATGATGACAAAATTTATCCCAAGGAACAGAAGATCAAGAATCTCAAGAGGAATGATAAAAAATGTGTGAAGAAAGGGGGTCTAGCAGTATCAGATTTCAAACTGTTCCACAAAGCAGTAACCATCAAAATGATTTGCAACTGGTTAAAAAATAGACTCAGTGGAATAGATTAGGCACACAATTTATAAAAGTAAATGAACACAATAGTATGGTATTTGATAAAAGCAAAGTCCCCAGTTACTGGGGTAAGGACAAAAAATGTTGGGAAAAACAGAAAGCAATAGTAGAAATTAAGTAGAACCAACATCTCACTGTTGTATATAAGCTCCAAAGAGATGCAGGCCAAATTTAGTGATAAAAGGCCAAATTATAAAGGAGATAGAGAAACAAGAAAGATATAACCTCCCAGAGCTATGAATAGGGGAAATATAAATGAACAAACATGAAATAGAGAGGATCAGAGAAGATAAAATGGAAAATTTTCATTACAGAAAAAATAAAGTTTTAATATAAATAAAACCAATGCAGTTAAAATTAGAAGAGAAACTGGTAGTGGTGGGTGGCAGAGGTGGGGAGGGGGAATTTCCATTAGCAAATTTCTCTGATAAAGTTTTCATTTCCAAGATATGAGGAACAGATTCAAATTTATAAGAATAGAGCCATTCCCCAATTGAGAAATGGTTTAAGAATAATGAACCTGATATTTCCAAAAGAAGAAATACAAATCATCAACACCCATATAAAAAGTGATCCAAGAAGAGTAGTGAAAATTAAAGTAATTCTGAAGTCCCACTTCACATTTATCAGATTGGCAAAGTTGACCCCCATTTTCCCCCCGAAAAAGAGTATTGGAGGGATCTGGGAAAACAAGCACATGAATAAACCATTGATAGAGCTAAGAATTAGTCCAGTTGTTCTGTAAAGCAGTTTGTAATAATGCCCAGAGACACTAAACTGCATATATTTATTCCAGTGATACCACTATTAGGCCTATTCCCCAAAGAGATCAAAGAAGGAAGAAAAGAATCCCTATATATATATATAAAACCCCCTTCTTTTAGCTTTTTGTTAGCAACAAAAAAAAACGTATACTTAGGTTGTGCTCATAAACTGGATAATGGCTGAAAGAATTATGGTATATGAATGGAATACTATTGTGCCCTAAGAAATTTCTGAAAGGGATGGTTTTGGGGAAACCAGGGAAGGCTTGTATGGACTGATAGAGGGAGAAGGGAACAAAACCAAGGGAACAATTTATATGATAACACCAACACTGTAAAGCCCAACAATTTTGAATGACTTAAGAATTCTGATAACTTCAATTACTAATCATGATTTCAGAGGACTGATGAACTGTGCCACCTATGGAAAGATGAGCACAAGCTCTGACAAACCTTAAGAAGCTAGAAAGGTTTTGAATATGGACTCTGTAAGAGACTGTGTCTTTGGTATTTCACCTGAAGGCCTATTTAGCTAAGTTCAGAAATGCTAATCAGAATAAGGCTGGCCACCAAGTGATGGAATTATTTTGGCAACAGGATTGGTCTAGTAGTAGCCTGAGACTGTGTCCATGGAGGAAATACTGATTTGGGTGAACTTAGGGATCCATTAAGTATTAAAGTATATATATGTTAAAGCATTAAGATTTTAAACTAACAAAAAATGACTAATTAAAAAATTCCTTCTAGTTTCTTTTTGTCCAATATTGATCTCAAAAGAGTGCTTTCATACCTAACTATATCACAGAATCCCTCAGCTGAAAGGGACCTTGGAGCCCAAGTGGGCTAGCCTATCAAAGATGGTAATTGGGGGGAGGTGGCTAGGTGGTGCAGTGAGTAGAGCACCGGCCCCAGAGTCAGAATGACCTGAGTTCGGATCCGGCCTCAGACACTTACCACACACACAAACACAAAACTAGCCGTGTGACCTTGGGCAAGTTACTTAACCCCAATTAGCCCTCCAAAAAGCAAAAAAAAAAAAAAAAAAAAAGATGGCAAATGGGAGACTGTTATAGTTCAGTAGTAGGAGAAAATTTCAAGTCAAACATGCATTTTATAGCTATTCTATATAAGTTCCTTAATGGTGTATGGAGTTAGGGTTAGAATTTAGGGTTAGGGTATAAGTGGTTGTCTTAAAAAAGAGGTACTTTTTGAAAACTTCCATATGCTGGCTAAATTAAAAATAAGCTGCAAACTCATTAATTTAAACCTGGTGGCCTTTTTTTCAAAGACTTTTAAGGAAAAGCATATGAATGAGAATGTATAAATAACATGTACTCACAAAACGGGTCCAGCTTTTGAACTATGTTAAATTACACTCAAATGATGCTTTTAAATTAGGCAATAAGCCAAGAGAAAAGTAACCTCTTGTAAAATCAAAGAACTGATAAACAATGAAGAGCTGGAAGAGGACAACAAGAAGTGGCAGATAAATTTCCATTGAGTGAAAATAAAAAGTGGGATGATCAATGAGATGCTCTGAAATGAAATACAGTGTAGAAATTTAGCAGCAGAGGTGGCCCCCCCCCAAAAGAGGCAACATTAGTAGGGGATTGCCCACCCATATATTCATAAATAATTTACAGACAAATGGAAAAATTACATTAAATAGTAACCTTCTACAAATGTGCTCAATTTGTTAAAGGAACATCAAATGGCACTAATATTACAAGTACCTTCAAATGCATATTCTGAAATGATTGTTTTGCCTATGGGGAAAATATTTTTTAAATGATTTTTGGATTTAAAAAAACTAGATACAGTTAGTACTGACCTTTTCCAATTTTCATGACTAATGAATCATCATTATTATTTATTTTTAATGATGCACTATTTATAGTTACTGGTTTAAGGACAGTAACCTTAAAAGTTAAGTAATAGTGACTTACAAAAAAGGCCAATAGTTTAAATCTGAAGAGTAACAATGACTAGAAAATATAGAGTATATTGGAAAGACAGCCATCCCAAAATGTAACAGCTGACTGAAAAGCACTGAAGGGAAGCATTTAGAAAGCACTATTAACCACAATGATATTCTTCTATCAGCAGTTATATGAATAAATTCTTAAATTTTTTCATGTGTCAGTGATGTATATGTTTAAATGCATCTATTGAATAAGGAACATATCAGTTCAGAACAATGAATGCAGTTATTGCACTCTCCCATGTACTCAGAGTGCTGAACTAATTTCAAATAGCAATTACTTGGGCTTGTCTCACTTATATAGATTCACTTTATTAATCAAGACATGGTTCTGAGCACCATAGTAGCTCAATTAAATTGTGTACTACACATATAAGGGAAAAATTCTCCAAAATATCACCAGTCAAATTAAGATCCTAGTGTAGTAATAAGGTTTCTACACACGTAGAAATGTATGCTTATCATAACTTTTTATTGTAATTACTTTTAATTTCACATGCAAATACTAATATATTTACACAATATATTTAAGTGACAAATACGTCATAAAATAGAGTAATCTAGAGAACACAAATGGTAAAATGTATAGTTTCATTTAATACCGCTCTTTAAAATTCATAAGTACAAACCAGAATTTCAAGAAAAATTATAGTTGAACATATATCCTTTTTTAAAAAAAGCATAATCTGCTCCAAAAATTTGGTGTTTTAGCTTTGTTCATATTTATACACTCTAAAAAATACTAGCACAGTATGGTCTACTTTAAAAGCAGGATATGTATACAATCAAAACCTTGAAGTTGCAGTTTTATAAATTTTAAATACAAAATACCATTTCCAATCAAAAAGCATTCAAAATATTTAATAGACTCACATCTGGTATCTATGACTCATTAAGATAGCACATTGGTATCTCAAACAAGTCTTTTCTAAAACAAACAAAACAGAGACTTTAGGATTAATCATTTTCCTATGGCAACCGCTGCATTGCAATCACCATAGAAATAAAGATAGAAGAGAAAATCCTAATGAAGAGCACTTACTTAAAAATGTTGCAAAAAAAAAAAAGTATCAGATGTTTAGTAAACAGCTAATCACTTCAGCATCTTATCTAGCAAACTGGTTACACTAGATATTTCAGCTTTACCTAAAACTTGTAATAGACTAACTTTTTGGACAAGGGAGAAAGTAGAAAAATCTTGATTGAGCACTATAAAAAAGATGTTGAATAACTAGGTTAGATGTTTGTAAAATGGATTTATCTTTGGCCATACACGATCCAAAATAGCATAGAAAGAGGCTATTAAGGAATTACACAAACACTGTTATATAGATGCTAAATAATAATAAAAAAATCCTCACTAGCACATCTTGTTCCTTCACTTAGTGAAGATAGAACGAAGACACAGATAAGCTCATTTCAGAAATCAGGAACAGCATATTTTGGTTATATGAGAGGATTTGTGTTTCAATGATTGTTAAATGACTAGTCTAGCAGTAGGATTTTCAAATCATTCTTCATATAATGTGAATGATACTATTTTAGGAATTTCAATTTAGAAGTATGGTTGAAGGTATTTTGAATTTTCTTATAATTGCGGATATAATACCAATAAATAAACATTTTGAAACAAACTAATGTACAACTACCATATATGTGTGTGTGTATATATATATATATACATATATATATATATATTATGTATATATTCTTTGCATTAAGTGAGGAAAATAGATGTTTCCTTTTCATTGTTAATAGGAAAAGTGGTAGGAATTTTTGCTAGACTGCCTATCCAAACATGTAAATGACAAAATCCTTCAAGACTTTTTATCCCTTAGGGTAACACTTCTTTGCTTATACATTGTTTATAAAGTTTACTTTAAGAAGAATAAATGAAACAGCAATAAATGCTAATTGTTGAGGTGCTACTGAACTTAAATCATCGGGCATTTTCTTTTTATTAATTATTTTTTATTAATGATCTTTCTGTTGTTCCACTGGTCCCAAGGGGTTATAAAAGCTAGATGAACAAAAGGAAAGAAGTATATATAAAAGAGAATATTAATATCAGATATCTCAAACCTTTTTTCCTGTCTTTATGATAATGCTGAAATACAGCTCACTGTTTTGCTTTAAGCTGATGATAACCATTTTGGTTAGAATGACAACAACAAGACAGCTAAACAGGAGCCAAGGCAATTTTTAAATGTGAGAAACAAAACATCTATGCTATTAATTTAAACATTAGGGATCAAATGAAACACTAATTTACTCAAACAGTAAAATCAAGCTCAGAAAACATTAATACCTAGAGTTCTCTAAATGTTTCTCCTGTGTTACAATCATTATTTCTCTTTGAAAAAGTTTGATTTTTAAATGTCTTTTGTAAGGGAGAAAATGAATATTCAATTACCAATTAGCATTCATGCTAAATGTAAAACTTAAATTTTCACATGAGTCATTTGATTTACTTTTATTTCCAAATCAAGTACCAATCAAGAAACAACTCTAATTTGCTAGGTTGTAATTGAGTATAACTAATTGTAAAGCAAAGGAAAGTATAATTGGTATGAATGCTATTTCACACTAAGAAACTAAGTCCTTCCACAGTTAAATTGGAATTAACATCTACATTTTACAAAGCATCATACAGCAAAAGATTACTTGATGAAATTTACAATTTCATCAAGTAATCTTTTGCTCCCCCCCTTAATTTCTTCTCCTTTCAAATACTGCCTTGTTAATATTTTTAAAAGTGTCAATACTTTTAAAATGACCTCAATTAGAAACTAATTTATCTGAAGATCACACCTAAATCAAATACTTGATAACAAAGTAGTAAGATATAAAATTATGTTTATGATAAACTAGAGGGCTTATAATTTCAACCGAAATAACTTTATTCACCACCTATTAAAGGTATAGTTTCCTTCATCTATGATCTTTGCTTACCATATTCTCTGTCTTTAATTATCTTTCCCCATTCTTTCTTAGTCATACTCATCTGTTAAATTCGCAACTTAATTATCTTTTTTCTTCCCTAAGCCAGACAATTCCTACTTATTCCTCTCAACTGCTAGAACTTATATGTATATTTTGGTATTACTTAACTCTAGTTACTTAACATGTATTTTGCTATTACTTAACTCTAGTATTATTAAGGGTTTGGTTTTTTTAAATGCATAGCCCCCTCCTGCCCAAACAGATTATAAACTCTTTGTGAGCAAGAGCATTCTCACTCTCCTCTAATTTATCCTCCCTAGATTTCCTAGCAAAATAATTCAGAGTATGTTGTAATAAAGAAAAATTGTTTTGGTTTGAAATCAAGGCAAACAAGCATTTATTAAGTGCCTACTATGTGTCAACTACTGTGCGAAATGCTGGGTATAAAAAGAAACAACAAAACAGTACCAGCTTTCTGGAAGCTCAAAATTTAACATGGAGGAGAGATAACATGCAAACAACTATGTATAAACTAAACATAATTTAGATAAACTAAAGATAATTAACAGAGGAGAGAACTAGCATTAAGGGGGATTGGGAAAGGCTTCTTGTAGAAGATGGAATTTTAAATAAGGTTTGCAGGGAGTCAGGAAAGCCAACAGGTAGAGATAAGGTGGGAAGAGAGTTCAAACCATAGGGGACAGCCAGTGAAAATGCAAAAAGTCAGGGGATGAAATATTTTGTCCAAGAACAGCAAGGAACCCAGATCATGGAGTACTTGAGGCAAGAGGAAAGTAATTTGTAAAAAGACTGGAAAGGTAGGAAGGGGCTAGGTTATGAAGAACTTTAAAAGCTAAACATAGGGTTTCCTATTTGATCCTAAAGGTAACAAGGAGTCATTGCAATTCCCTGAAAAGTGGGGTAATATGGTTGGATCTGTGCTTTAGGAAGAGCACTTCCTAAATGGAAACCGGACTAAGTGGGGAGAGTTATGGCATGGAGACCAACCAGAAGGCTACTGCAATAGTTCAAGTATAAGATGATGAGAACTTGTACCAGAGTGTGGCAATGTCAGAAGACAGAATGTTGATACAGGGAACCTCTGGATGAGGACCCTCCCTCTACCAATGCTGGTTGTCAACTTCTCAGCAAATTACAGTCTTAGAAAATCTGCTGAAAGCACCAAGAGGGTAAATGACTTACATAGTATAATTCCATGCATGAGCAGCTTTCCAGAAGAATGCTACTTTGAACAGCTTTTAAGATTGTGATTACACGGTATAGTGAACACTCTATTTATTCAGTAACAAATCAAAGCAAAACATTCACAGAAAATCAAGGTACAGCATTCACAATATTACAACTTATGACAGAAAAATCACAATATAGTATTCACAACGGCTTATTATAAAAATGGCCACATAGTTTCTACCATAGTGGCCACAAAATTTTGAACAAAGAACAATCATCTCAAAGTACGATAGTCAAAATCTTCCACTCATGGGGCACATTAAGTTAACTCAATCAGTCACTTATTCAGCAATTAATTATTAAGTATCATTAATCACTAAGTACAATCATTAGAAAATACACAAACCCTTCACTCCTAGGTCACTAGTAAACTACAATTTCCTCACTACTCCATGGAGTACCCATGGAGAGGTTTTTTCATCTTGACTCAAGGCAGGCAACTCATACTTGAATCCACCAGTCACCCGGATTCAATGGCAGCCAGTTTTCAGTTCCTTGTCCAGCTCTACATGTAAGTCCTGCTCCACAATGAAGTTCACAGGGTCCAATGCATCTCACATCCTTCACAATTTCTGTTCCTGGGAATTCAAGGCTCAACCAAGCCACAAACAGACAAGTCTTAGCATCCCAGTCATGCTTCCTCAGTCTTCTTCAGTTTTTTTCCAAAAAAATCAAAACGACTTTATCCAGCCTGGGGAGAGAAGGGGCAGGGTTCTGAGCTCCTGGACACCTGAGCTCCTCTTCAGCCTCCTGGGTTCCTCTTCAGAAGAAGCTCTGCCACCACAAGTTCTCAGGAAATTCTGACTCAGTTCTAGATTCTCATTTCTCTTCTGTAGTTGCTCTGTCTCCAGATACTGGTCCCAAGAAATTCTGACTGTCCCTTCCTGGGTCTTTTCCTTATATACACACAGCATTAGCTTCCTGTTTCAGCCAACCCATTCCTGTTTCATCAGTAACAGGAGACAGGAGTTCATATCTTGATCAATTACTAAGTGCTAAGTACCTGCTTACCTGCCAATACAAAAAGGGGTCTTCAAATTCAAATTACATTACCATTACACATAGGCAAGTGATCCAGGCAATATATGTCAGAGGCAGGACTTGAATCCAGGGCTTTGTGGTTCTGAAACCAACTCTCTATCCAAGTCATTATATGGCTTCTCTACACAAAATCATATCAGGCAATCTGAAGAGGTATTGATGACTTGTTGGGAGAAGTGGAAAGTGGAAGAATAGGGAAAGTTCAGTACAAGAATTTACACCTGCACTGAAGAGATGAGAAGGGACTGTATTACAGAAATAGGAGACCACTGGGGCAAAGGCATCAATGCAGTGAGTGGAATATCAGGTACAGGGAACAGTTAACCAGGCTTGTCTGATCAGAATAGAAGGTGATTAGATTTGGAACTATAAAATTAGGTGGGAGCCTGATTTTGGAGAATCATAAATGCCAAAAGAATATTTATTTTATCTTAGAGGCAACAGAAAGCCAATGAAGATTTTTAGTAGGGATATGTATCCTGGATGGCCTTTTTATTAGCTAGTGAGTGCCTTATTTAGCTGATGTAACCCCACTTAATGGCTAAAGGGGCTCCTGGCTTCCTTCAAGACTGAGTTCTAGTCTTATCACCTTCTTAGCGGACCTTCCCAATCTCTGCCACTGCTTTCCCTCTGAGATTACCCTTCCATTCACACTGTATGTATCTTGTATGAGCTTCAGAGTGAACTGTGAGGAAGGAAGGAAAGAGAGAAAAAGAGAAAGAAAAAGGAAGGAAGGAAAGAAGGAAGAAATCTAGCCAGTAAACCCCAAGTCAAGTGGATAGCTTCTAGTCATCAAAATTTACCTTCCTTTGGAGAGGAGATTTTTCACAAAACGTTAAACATAGTTCACTCTGAAGCTCATAGACTTGACCACAATAGGTCCCTGCCCAAGCTCCACTTAATGGATGTATTTTGGGCCCTCCTGGCTTAGAGTGAATGTCAATGGTAACATACAAAAAATAAGTCTAAGTGATGGACCAAGAGCCTGGACTATGTCTATGTATTGTATGCTATATTACTAAAACATATGGTAGGAAGAAAGAATGGTCTGGTCATTATGACAAGAAATGACAGGTGTATAGACAGAATGCTCTACTGGTTTGGCCTGCCACTTTGGGAGAAATCAAGGAAGGCCTCCAGCATGTTGGGTGGGATCCTAAAACAAACTGCTGGGATTACATGGATCACAGCTGTATAAAATACACAATCATTGATGGATTGTAGTCTGTATCATGGAAGGGAACCTCCAAATTGTTAAGAATATAGATTCATTTGGATATCTTACGTCCTTAAATTTTAAGTACGACCTCCATTCTGGGAGATTCCTTTCCTAAACAGAGGAAAACAATCAAGACACCTAATTCTAAAAATATACTCATATGAAAATAAGTAAAAATTCATAATTATGGATACTTGCCCAAAATTATATGAATTATAAAATCAATACCATAGCTATTTAAAGAGTCGTTTTAATAATATAATTTATATACCTATCAATAGCAAGCTTTTGAAACCATGCTAAATTTTCTCACTGCTGGTCACTAGCTTTATTAGCCTCAGTGGGAAAAAAACCCTGTAATTTTAGACAGGTCTTCAAATGTACATTTTTATATAGAAATGCATATATGCAGGCATCATGGATTTTGGATATATCAATATTCATGATATTATTCAATGCCATCTGCCTTGTGGACTCAATAGCAGACTTGTTTTCAACAACTCTTTATTCCCCATCAAGACAATACTAACCTAAAAATGCACGAATAGGGAAAAGTATTGTAAAATATATTTGTTACATGTTTACTAGGTATTGCTTTTTGGCCATTGCCTGATGAACAAATAATGGCAAGGGGAAAAATACATGGACACATTTTCTAAACATACCATATCCCTAGGAGGTATTACTTTCTAAAACCTTGTATAATATCTCTGCTTAAGACTGGCTTATTTTTTTTATCTGAGTCTTTAATTCTTTTTTTTTTTAAACAAATGTTTTATTAACTTCTGTTTTACATCATTCATTTCCGCCAGATTTTGAGTTACAATCATTTTCCCCCCATTATTCCCCTACCCAACCTCCCAGAATAGCAGTCCCACAAGATATCGCTTCCTCCAATCTGCTCTCTCCCATACCTTCTCCCATACCCCATCGACTTTTCCATTAGAGAAAGATGAATCTTTGTGTCCCAATGCCTGCACATCTTATCTCCCAATTATAGGCAAAAGAGTATTAATAATAGTATTTATATATATTTGAAACATCTAATGTTACGACCTTGAATTTCAGATCCATTTCCTTCCTCCCTTGTCACCCATTCCTTCTTGGGAGATAAATAATTCAGTATATGTTATACATGTCTAGCTATGCAAAACATTATCATGGTAGATATATTGTACAAGGCTGCTTATAATTCCCTCCCACTCATCCCCCCCCCCCCCACCTGGTCCATTCCCTACATGATCCTGTCCGTCTTCTACAGTGGGTACTTCCAACCTCCCCTCACCCCAAGGATGCCCTCCCATCCATCATCCCTCCTCTCATCCCCCTTCCCCCTATCCTGCTGCAGGTTGAGATATCCCATTTAGTATGTATGTCATTTTCTCCCTGAACCAAATTCAATGTGAATGTGGTTTTGCCTTTTAGCCTTCCTTATTCTCCCCCTCCTTTGCAACCACTTCCCCTTGCTTCTTCTACATGGGATAGTTTACCCTACCCTGTCTCTCCCCAACTCCTCTTGCCACTTTCCTCTCTCACCTCATAATTTCATCCCTTGGGTATTCTCCCTTCCCAACAAATTCAACCTATGCCCTCTATCCATATATAACTGTAACCATATACACACACATTCACATATGTATTCATATGACCACACCCCCCTTCTTCCATTATTTTCATAGTGAGAAAGATATCATCAGTCACAGATATTACTTTTCCATATAGGAATGTAAATAGTTCAACTTTGATAAGTTCCTTTTGATTTCTTTTCCCTGATTACCTCTCAGGCATCTCTTACTTCTTGCGTCTGGATGTCAAATTTTCTATTCAACTCTGGTTTTTCCTCAAGAATGCTTGAAAGTCCTCTATTCCACTGAATGACCATATTTTCCCCTGAAACAAAATACTCAGTTTTGCTGGGTAGGTGACCCTTAGGTTCATTCCCAGCTCTTTTGCCCTCTGGAATATCATATTCCATGCCCTTCAATCCCTCAGTGTAGAAGCTGCCAGGTCCTGTGCTATTCTGATTGTGTTTCCACAATATTGAAATTGTTTCTTCCTGGCTGCTTGTAGTATTTTCTCCTTGATCTGGGGATTCTGGAACCTGGCTATAATATTCCTGGGAGTTTCTTTTTGGGATCTTTTTCAGGAGGTGATCTGTGGATTCTTTCAGCCTCTATTTTGCCCTCTGGATCTAAAACATCAGGGCAGTTTTCCTTGAGAATTTCTTGAAGGGTGATTTCTAGGTTCTTTCCTTGATCATGGCTTTCAGGTAGTCCAATAATTTTTAAATTGTCTCTCCTGGATCTATTCATCAGGTCAGTGGTTTTTCCCATGAGATATTTCACATTGCCTTCTAATCTTTCGTTTGTTTGGATCTGCTTAACAGCATCTTGATTTCTCATAAAGTCACTAGCTTCTATTTGCTCCAGTCTAACTCTGAAGGAATGAATCTCCTCAGTGAACTTTTGAGATTCTTTTTCCATCTGGCAAATTCGACTTTTAAGGCGTTCTTCTCCTCATTGCCCTTTTGGGCCTCCTTTGCCATTTGAGTTAGTCTATTTTTTAAGGTGTTGTTTTCCTCAGTCAGGCTGTTGACCCTCATTTCATACTTTTCCTGCATCCTTCTCATTTCTCTTTCTAATTTTTCCTCCACTTCTCTTATTTGATTTTTTAAAGTCCTTCTTAAGGTCCTCTATGGCCTGCAACCCACTCATGTTTTCCCCTGGGGCTTTTGGAGCAGGATTTCTGACCTCACAGTCCTTTTCCCGCTCTATGCCCCCAAAATAGGAGTCTAGGGTTGCATTTTTCTGTTTCCTTTGCCTTGACATGTTGCCACTTAATTGCTTGACTTTTGGGCTTGTTGCCACACTATGGCTTTAAGGCCAGCTAGAGGAATTTTCGTCCCGAACGTGTGGGGGGCAACTTCCGTTTCTGGTAAGCTGTAAACCACCCACAACTTCCACCCTAGATCACAATCCAGATCCAGGGAGGTTAAAGCAAGAGCGATTACCCCCAAGACTGATCGCTGGATCTCCCCACGATTTGTAGGCTGGGAGCCCGAGCTGCCTCTGAAAACTACAAAATGGCGTGTCTCCTCAGCGGCTTCTAGCCCCCAGGGGAGGGAGCTGACACATTCCCCAAATACAGGTCCCAAAGTCCATAGGACACTAACCTCTTACTTTGTCCTAGGCATGTCTATGTTGATAATTCAGGAGTCGCCACAGCTCCTGGTGTTCTGGGGTTCCTCCAGCTGGCTGCTGGCCCTGCCGCTCTGGGGCTAAAACCTCGGCTCATGTGGACCTGGGCTTGGCTCGGCTCCTGTGCCTGCGCGCTGCCGGCTCCCAGACCGCTGCGCTGGTCCTTCCTGCAGGGCTGCTGGGCTGTCCTCAGCGGGAGGTTAGCTTCTCTGTGTCGTTCTGTGGGTGCTGGGGCTCCAGAAGTTGTTCAGAGTCCTTTTTTACATAGTTTGTGGGGAATCTGGGGGTAGAGAGGCTTGGACGAGCTGTTTCTACTCCGCCATCTTGGCTTCGCCCCATCGTCTTTAATTCTTAAATGATTTTAAAATTCACATTAAGAAGTTTTTTTTTTTAACATAACCAAAAATGTAACAATGCTTCCAACTATTGCTTTATGCAATCAATCTGACTGATGCCCACAAAACATATAAAGGCAATATACAATATACTGATCCTGAGACCTTATAATTAAAACTAAAAAAACCTTACTAATCTTGCAACCAAAGAATTTCAGTGAAAAGTAATCATATTTGCTCCTGATTAATTTAGCCAATCAATCAAAGTAAGTTTGAATGCAAGTTAGTATAATTCAAAAAAGCCTGTGAAGGGAACTATGCAATAATCTGAGGGTACAAAGATAGAAATGTTAAACAGTACCTGTCCTCAAAGAGGTTTAACTGAAGGAGCACATATTTATAAAGATAAATATAAGAAAATCTGAGTATGTGTGTGGGGAAGAATCAGGAAAGTCTTTCCTTAGGAAGACGCATTTTTGCTAAGGCTTCTAAGAAGCAAGGTGAGGTTATAGTGTATTGGAGGCATAGTGGGGTGAGGAGGAAGCCAGACAGCCTGTGCAAAGGCACAGAGGGCAGACAAAATACTGAGAGCTATGAACAGCAAGTAGGCCAGTATAATGGGAATGTAGTGATGAAGGGAAGAAATAATGGGCTGAATTTTTAAGATCTTTAAACGAATTTGTATTTTATCCTAACCTAGAGGCAATATAGGGAGCCAGTGAAAACTCTAGATGAGTGCAATGATATGGTCAGAACTGATTTTTAAGATTATTTTAGGAGTTGTATAGAAGATAGATTTATGAGGGGAATGGAACAAATGGAAGCAGAGAGACCAACAAGAGTCTGTCACACCACTGTCAGTGAGAGGAAGGTGGTATCTGTGTGAACAGAGAGAACAGTGCAGCGGTGAGGTGTGTCATGAAGGTAGGGCTGACAAAGAGCTGAAAACTGAATAGAGAGTTATGAGCACAGGACCTGGCACCCAGGAACGTACTTAACAAATGCTAGTTGACTGAGGGAAGAAGGAAGAATGGAGGATGATTCAAAGGCTGCAAACTTCTCTGATAAAGGCTTTATTTCTCAAATATGTAGGGAACTAAGTCAAATTTATAAAAATAAGAGCCATACCCCAAATGACAAATGATCAAAGGATATAAACAGACAGTTTTTAGAAGACATCAAAGCCATCTACAATTACATGAAAAAATGCTCTAAATCACTATTCATTTTTTTTTTTTGGAGGGGAGAAGGCAAGGCAATTTTGGGATTAAGTGACTTGCCCAAGGTAAGTGTCAAGTGTTTTGAGGCTGGATTGGAACTCAAGTCCTCCTGATTCCAGGATCAGTGTTCTATTCACTTTGCCATCTAGCTGCCTCTCTAAATCACTAACTGATTAGGGAAATGCAAATTAAAACAATTCTGAGGTACCACCTCACACCTATTAGAAATGACAAATACTGGAGAGGATATGGGAATATAAGCATACAAAAGGACCACTGGTGGAGCTGTGAACTGATCCAACAATTCTGGACAGCAAATTAGAACTAGGCCCAAAGGGCTATAAAAGAATGCATACCCTTTGACCCAGCAATACCACTATGAGATCTGTATGCCAAAGAGAGCCAAGAAAAAGCAAAAAGACTTATATATACAAAAAAAATTATATCAGCTCTTTTTCTGGTTGGCAAAGAACTGGAAATTGAGGGGATGCCCATCAATTAGGGAATGGCCAAACAAGTTGTAGTATATAATCGTGATGGCATACTTTTGTGCTATAAGAAATGACAAGGAGGATGCTTTCAGAAAAACCTAGGAAGATTTAGTGAATTGATATAAAGTGAAGTGAGCAGAACAAAGAAAACATTGTACATAGTAATAGCAATATTGTACCATAATCAACCATGAATAACTTAATTATTCACAGCAATACAACGATCCAATATAATTCCAAAGGACTTATGATGGAAGATGCTATCCAATTTTAGAGAAAGAACAGATGGAGTCTGAATGAAGATCAAAGCATACCATTTTAAACTCTTGTCTTCTTAAGGACAGGGAAGAGGATGAGAGAAAGAAAGAATCTGGAACTCAAAATTTAAAAAAAACACTGTTAAAATTATTTTTACATGTAATTGGAAAAAATAAAATACGAAATTAAAAAAAAATTTTGAACTGCACTGGAATAACTACTCAGTTCCTCAACCTACTAATTTACCATGACCTACTAATCCACCTTACCTCAGCTACATACACATCCTTGATCTTGCCACCACCTCCATGTTTAGAAATTTTAAAATGTCCTTATTTAACTATGATCTATTGACTTCTCATCTCTCCCTTTTTTCCCCCTTACTAAATCTATGCTTCACCCACACCATGCCCTCCAATACCTTATCTTCTCCATTTACACTCAGGCTATCACCCCTTCAGTAGCCACTTTCTCCTCCCTTCCCTATTCTGACACCCTGATGAACCAATTCAACTTTACATTGTCCCCTTATTATTTCACCATTTGTCCCCCGCTAAGCCTCAGCCTTGGATCAATCCCACCATCCACTGTCTTTTATGCTACCCATGTGCTGCTGAATGAAGGTACAGAAAATCATAAAATTGTTCTTATTGGTCCACTATAAATTACATACAATCATAACTAGGCCCTCACTGCTGCCAGGCAGTCCTACTATTCCTCCCTCATCAACTTATTATCACACTTTCTACAGGAGATCTTCGAAACCTCTTCACTCCATAGATTAAACTACTGATAAATTCTTTTTTTTTTTTTTTTTGCTTTTTGGAGGAGGAAGGTAGGGCAATTGGGGCAACTGGACTTGCCCAAGGTCACATGGCAATTTTTTATGTTAAGTGTCTGAGGCTGGATTTAAACTCAGGTCCTCCTGACTCCAGGGCCGGTGCTTTATTCACTGCGCCACCTAGCTGCCCCCACTGATAAATTCTTTTTTTTTTTTTTGGAGGGCAACTGGGGTTAGGTAACTTGCCCAAGGTCACACGGCTAGGTTTTTGTTTGTGCATTAAGTGTCTGAGGCCGGATCCGAACTCAGGTCCTTCTGACTCCAGGGCCGACGCTCTACTCACTGCGCCACCTAGCCGCCCCTGATAAATTCTTAAATGGCAAAGTGATTTAGCTTAAATATTGCTTAGAATTCTTTTAGTATCTTTCAGAATCTTCCCAGGTGATCACAAGGGACCAGTAAACTTCAAAGTAATTCCATACTGTATACAGTGAGGTGTATTTATCAGTAACTATGCAAAACACCAAAAGGAAGGATCTCTTTTTAAGGGGTTTTAAGTTTTGTGTAATGTATCCCTAAATGGTAAACTGGCAAATATGGTACAGATTTTCCAAAGTGAGTAAAGATGTATGGGTTGGACTAGATAGATGCTGTGGTACCTTTCAACTTTAAAATGCATGACTTTTCAAACTATAGGACAGTGAACTTGAATATTCCAGGCAAAATTCTAGTACACATTATTAAAGGAATGCTTTCTGAGTACTTATAAAAGAAAACGATGATCAGTAAATACAAGAATTTATCAAGAAATCAAGTCAAAATAACTTCATTTTCTTCTTTGATCAAGGAATGACCTTGGGACTCCAAAGGAAGCTTCTATCTATCATATGTTAAATTCTGCCAGTTATTTTCAGTCCCAGACATTATCTTTGTGGACAAGATGGAGACATGTGGATTGGATGATGAGATAGCTAGGCGTATTTGAAAACAGATGAATGAAGAAGTGATTAATGATTAATGGATCAATATCAACCTCAAAGAAAATCTTTTTAGTGGATACATAGGACTCTCCTTGGCCTTGTGCTTTTCAACATTTTTATTAATGACCTGGCTGAGCGTATAAATGGCATAATAATAAAATCTGTAGATCTGTGGGAAAAATAGCTAATACTTTGGATCACACAACTAGGATAAAAAAATAACATAGCGTACAAAGACTGGAACTAATAAAATGTAATAGTGATAAATACAAAGTCTAAAACCTGGGTTAAAAAAATGAACAACATAAGTACAGCATGGGAAAGACATTGTTAAATATGTGTGATGTGAAAAAAGATTGGGAGTTTTAGTGTACTGTGAATGAATCAACTAGTTGCCATGGAAGTAAAAACTGGTTTTAGGGTAAGCTGGAGGCTGCAGTTCCAATGAGCCTTCTTTTGGTTGAACTACATAAGGAGTGTTGTGTTCAATTCCAGGCATTGCATTTTAATAAGTATAATAACAAGTTAGAATTTGTCCAAAAGAAGGTAAGCAGAATTAATTACTGAGAGAACTCAAAACTATACTATATAAGGATTATACTGGAATATAAACAAAAACTTTCTACATTAGAACTATCCAAAAGATGAATGAAGTATCTCAAGGAGAAGCAAGTTTCCTCTTACTTAAGGAAGCCTTATTAGAGGCAGCTTGGTGGTAGACTTGAAGTCAGGAAGACCTGAATTCAAATTTCACCTTAGACACTTACTAGCAGTGTGACTCTGGGAGTCACTTAACCTAGGTTTGTCTCAGTTTCCTTTTCTGTGAAGAATAGCACCTAACTCATGGGGTTGTTGTGAGGGCCAAATGAGAAAAACATATGTAAAGAGCTTTTGCAAACCTTAAAAGTGTTATATAAAAGCAAGTTAATAAAGCAGATGCTAGATGACCACTTGAAAGGGATACTATACAGGGTAATTCTTTCTCAGACACAGGGTTGGCCTAGATGATTTCTGAGATCTATTCCAACTCTGAAATGCTATGATCATATGTCAAAATCCCTGCCTCCAATTACCTCTCCAATCCATCCTGTACTTACAGGCCAAAGTGATAATACTAAAGCATAGGTCTGAGAAGTCACTATTTTGCTCGAGAAGACTTTAGTGGCTCAAAAGAAACTTCACTGTATGGCTTTTAAAGTCCTTCACAATCTGGCTCCTGGTTACCTTTCCAGGCTTATTACCCACTTTCTCCTTCATATGTTCTAAGATTCAGTCAAACTGGCTTACTTGCTATTCCCTGTATACAATATGCAGGCTATTCTCACCCCTAAACATTTAGATTCTTTTAGTTCACCTTAAAGCTCTGCTTAAGAGTTCCCCATCATATGGGACCTTTCCTGACTGCCCCCTTATGCTTGCCCTGTTTGTAGTTTCACATACCCTCATCCCCTAGATGACATTGTATATGTTTTTAACTCACTCATGTATATATGTTGTTCCCCACAAAAAAAGGTAAACTCCTTGTGTACAGGGAGGGACTCTCTGACTGCTGTATTTTTCTTCCCAGCTCCAAGCAAGGTGCACTTAGTAAGTAGTGAATAAATGTTGATTTATTGAGTGTGATGGGTAGATTAAAATAGAGTTGGTCTGGTCTTCTGATTCTTTATCAAATGTAGGTTAATGAGTCAGGAGACTTTATAATTCAAATTATGCCAAGGACACTTTGTGCCCGAAGGCCATTAATCTATTTTTCTCCCTTTCCCTGCCAGAAAAGTAGAAATAATATTCCTTCATATGTTCTTGCTAAGGAAAAGATATATGCATTAAGCACATTAATGAATGTAACATACTTATTTTGTAGTACCCGAGTATAAACAACAAAAAGATTATCTAGAAGGGAAGCAAAGTTTCACTTTCACTAGGCTTTTCTGGGAATGATGTCACTTGCTCCTTTAAAGGTTAAACAGAAAAACTTTTCCTGAATCAGATAGTAATAGTTAGTCAACATATTCTTGGGTATTTTGTAGTACATCAGTTATTATGCTATTGATGAAGAAAATTGAGGAGACTAGCTAAGTCTTTCCTGATAGTAACACAACACAGTATTTACAGAGTAAACTCCAGATATTATTTCCTTTTGATCTGTTCTCTTTTTTAAAGGGGGGCGGGGGGGGGGGAACTCCATAAGAGCACTGTGCATAAAAATAAATGAATTTTGAGACCAGCTATTTTAGGTTTGAATGTAATACAAACTGAGTGTGATTATTTCTTATTTTGTTTTTCATTATGATTATATTGTAGTAATTACATGCTAAGATGAAAGGATGTCTATAGTGGGTTCATGTGGTCTTCTAAATGGTATTATAAGTCTCAAACCATTAGCTGCTATCCCTAGTGTTCTCTGGACTCCCAAGTCAGGCTGTGTGATATAAAGAAAGGGTAAAGTCGGGATAATCAGGAAGAGACCTGCCTTTGACTTTAAGCTGGGTGACTTGGCAAGTTACTCGACTGCTGTAATTCTCAGTTTCCTTATCCACAGAATGGAGATAATAATATTTATACACTAAACTTTTTTTTCTGAAGAAAGTACTTTGTAAAACTTAAGTGTTACAGTAATGTGATCTATTATTTTTCAAAATTTGGCCCTTACAATTAAATTGATGTGTGACCTTAAGCAAACCACTCACTAGGCCTATAAAATTCAGAACTCATTCTAGATGACTTATAGGGCTTTTTTTTAGAGCTAAAAGTTTGTGAATCTATGCTGGGCAAGCATTTAAAAAAATCTATCCAAAATTCTTAAGTGCCCTACCAGGCACATTTCAGATGGCACTTGGGACACAAAGGCATAAGTGACACAGGAAGAATTTACATCTAGATGTGGAAGATAATTTGTATATGTATGCATGCATGTACATATAAATATACATACACACATATAATGCATATACATACACATACATAGGTACAATGTAATTTGAGGGTGAAGGTGCTAATAAAGGGGAGTATCAGGATAGACTACATAAAAATACTGGAACTGTAGCAAAACTTTAAAGGAAACTAGAGACTCTAAGAGGTAATGGGGAGGAAAGTATAAATTCCATGAATGGAGAGATGGAGCATCATGTACAAGGAATAGTATGAAGGCTAGTTTGGCTGGAATGAAGTATATGTAAAGCTTTTTGTTATTTATTTCTATTATACAAGGCCATAGGGAAAGTGAACACTTAGGTCATAGTTCAGGGTGGGTAAGGCTAAGAAGATGAAGGAAAAGAAGCAGAACAGGTGGGATAGTCAACATCCACAGTATCTTTTTTTTTTTTTTCATATCTGGAAGGTGATTCAGATGGAATATGTGAGGCATGTGAATTAGTTTCAGAAAAAGCATATATAGATTCAAGATCTCTGTAAGAGACTGTTCCCTGAACCTCAGGAATTTGGATCCCTTAATTTAAAATACCATAATAAGAAAATGTGTTGTTACTCAGAGGCAAACTATTAGATGCAGAGCTATATGCTGTAACTGTAGAGGCTAAAGCATCAGAAAAATAAAATGGAGGTGGGGGGGGGAAAGATATATGTATATAAAATCATAGGAAAGGCAACTTTTTTTTGGTTTCTTGTAGGAAATCCGTAATTGGGAATTCCAGGAATAATACTTAGTCATGAGTTTAGATTTCCTTTGATTTTTGGAAAAACTTAAAAATAGGGATGCAGCATGGTACAGAAGGGAAAGAATATTGGATCTGGAACCAAAATACAAAGGTTTAAATCTTAGCTTTATTAATGAATATCTGTATGATCCTACGCAAGTAATATGACACTTCTAAACTTGTTTCCTAATCAATAAAACATGGGGGCTGAGACAAATAACTTCTGAGATCTCTCGGAATTATTCCTGTGCATGTATGTATGTATTCTCATAGATAAAAATATTATCTGTATATATATATAATTATGTAAATAATAACAGAGTAAAGGTAAGTTGGGGCCACTTGTGAAGGACTTTAAGTAATGAAACAGAGGAGTTTAACATTTGATTCATAAAGTGATAGGGAACAGAAAAGGATTTCAACTGAAACTTTTATCCAAAATTAATTTGGTTTCTGAAGATGTTCAACTTTAGAATTACGGGACTGACAGACTGAATATCTTGGGGAAGAGAACAACAAAATACTTAAGGATTATATTTGTGTAGAAATAACATTTGGAAGATAAAACAAAAAAATGAATAAACAGAGAGGAGATGCTTGGATGTACTACAGAAAATACATGTGGTATTGATATAAACAGTATACAAATGATTAGAGGTTTCAGTAAAATCAATGAACATTGTTTAATATTTAAACTATTACCCTTGGGCTACTTCATGAAGAATGCAACACTATTAAATGATAATGAAACTTTAAATTTATCCATAATTATAGTAAGTGGTCTGGAAAAAGAGAGTTGAAGAATTTTAGACATGGTAGGGACTTTAGAAGTTCATTATTTACTTATACTACCCAATTTGGGAAGTCTTTCTATGTTATCCTTAACAGATTGCCAAACAGTCATATGAATTTCTGAATGTTCCTAACCAAAGTGGGATCAAACTACACCTAAAGCTCACAGAAAAGGGCACGTTATTTGGTCTCTGGTGGGAAATCCACAATTGAGAATTCAGGATGTTTTTATAAAAGGGCAAATACTAGAGTCATAAGGTTATATTTCCTTTACTTTCTGGAACAGCTTAAAAATAGGGATGTAGCATGCTGCAGAAGGGAAAGCAAGTTGGATTTGGAACCAAAGAAGCTGGGTTTAAATCTCAGTTCTATCATTTAATATCTGTGTGACCTTGGGCAAGTAATATTACACTTCTATACCCATTTCATAATAGACAAAATATGGGGCTGAACAAAGTGATTTTTGAGATCTAAATTTAGATCTAGATTTAGGTGTACAATCTATGACCCTCATGAACTGTTCAAATGGAATTGTGTCTAGCTAGTTTATATTTAACATGGTCTTATGCAAATGAAAACATACAATTATTACTGTTCTAATCAGCATTCTTTGGGGAAGAAGTCTGATCAAGTTTCAATATTTTGAAATATTATTAAATGCCCTTTTAATAATGTAGAAAGTATAGAAATATGCAATAAATATTTTTCATCCAACCATAAAATTATTATATACTGGAAAAACCTAAAAATAAGGGAAATTCATGATAGACTTTAAATTTACTTTTTTATAGACATTTATGTATATGTAAATATTTATATGCACACCTATACACAAATATATCCTGATTAAGAATTTCTTTTTAGATATATGGTAGATATGTCTAGTTCATAGGATTATAAATTTATAATTGGAAGAAATTTTAGAGGATATCAAGTACAACTGCCTAATTTGTGGCAGAAGAAGAAAGTGAGAAACAGAAACATTAGGGTTATCAAACTAATAAATATCTGAGGTGGGATTTGAACACATCCTGACTCCAAATCCGGTGCCTTATTACAGCATGCTATTGCTCTATTTCATGGATTTATAAGAAAAATAATCCCCATTGCTATTTTTTATTAAAAAGTAGTTGTATGACAGAAACATTCATCATGTAGGAATAATCCATGTGAAGCTTCATGTGAATAGATTATACAATTGTTGAACCTCAGGTCATGGTCTAAACTTGAGTTCGTGGGATTTTTTTTCGTTCCAACTGCAATGGTTCTAGAGACACTGTGGACACGTTCCAATACCCAAGTAATGAGAATTGATTTTATTAAATGGAATGGGAAAAGATCTTATACTTCCTAAGGATGGGGGAAGAAGACTGTATTCAAGCAAACAACATTCTTACCAAAGTCTGCAAATGCTGACTGACCAACCAGCTTCATGGTTTGGGGTTTCTGAATTATGTAACTGGCAGAAGAAAAATTTCCATCCTGTTAAACAAAGATATAGCAATGTTAGAAATGTTGTGAGTCATTCCTGAAAATATAAATAAAAATGCTACTCTGATGTCCCATGAAAGTGATTCAGGGTCCTACAACTCCATCTCAGAAAAGGACAAATCTTGGAAGGTTGTACAATGCTGGAAAAGCTTCAAGTATTATCTTAGCAACATACTAAAATATTTTTCTGAGGCTCAGTCTAGCAAGTATGGGGGAGTTCATCACTAGCAGGCTGCTACTTGGTGATGAATTCTCTGATCAAGGTAACCCATCATCCTTAGTCCCAGGTGGCCCCATCATCTTCTACAGGCAGAATGGCAGGAGAGTGATGGAAGGTACCAAGAATCATATAGTTCTAAGACTGTTTACCCTCATTAAGTCAGTTTTGGGAACTTAAAATGTAAGATTCTTGTTTAGGGACCAACAAGTGGACATAGTATTGTAGGAAGAAAATTGCATTAGTCTAGACATTGTAGCTGTAAATGAAGACAGATAGCTTGTGGGTTTTCCTTGTAGGGATAAATGAAGGAGTTGGTTAAGGTTACCTTAATGTGTACATCCAAAGGCAATAAGAGACATCATCTCATGGGGTATTTAGTCATCTTGTAATTGCAATGCCAGGGATAAGCATTTTCAAAAGAATCACTATGCACATTATTTGGTCTATCAGACTTTTACTTCTTGTATAGTATGAGACAGTGAGGTTCTAAGAAAAATCTAAAAAAACCTTCCAATGAAAGCAGCATATACTTCAGTAAATCAACTACATCAATACAAAGGTAGGCATAAGAAAGGAATGTGAAAAATACTTAGGAAAATAGTTCAGGAATAAGAAAAAAGGAAAGCCAAAGACTTTCAGACTCAATGGTAGCCTCATGTTCATGTAGCATGAGCATTTGCTTTGAGAAAAGTTAAGTGGCAGTAGATATGGTGAACACTTAATAATATCACAAAAATGAATGATTATATTTCAACAAACAAGAAACAACTAATTACTGATGGAGTAGTTTTCCTCTGGCTTGAAAAAAGCAAGGATTAAAATCAGGAGCAAATTAGAAAAAAATAAATGAGAAGTTATAGTGTGCAATTAAGGCAACTCTAACCTGATCTATTTAAACAAGTAACTGATTCTCCCTAAAGGGTAAAATTAATAAAAGAACAAATATGCACCCACACTATCAGCATCTGTTAATAAATTTAATGTAAAAAAATCAATTGCAATCAACAAGAGACATCAAAAGATCTAGAAACCTCAGTCAGAAAACACCAAGTTTTTTAGCTAGTGGACAAAAATGGTAGCCAAAGGCAGTATCATCTTAGAGTATCAATGTGTTTGTAAAATATTATGGAGAAACATGGTAAAATGTTATGAGCAATAATGACTCATAAAACAACAAGAAACAGTAGAGGGAAAAAAAAACAAGTTTAAAGGAAGCTTGGCATATGACTCAAGGAAGTCATACCATCAAGAGAACATATGTGAACAGTTGTCACATATTGCATCTCCACTCATATAGTCACCATCCCAGTTCAGGTCTTAATTACCTTTCCCAAAACTATTAGCAAGAACTTTCTAATGGCTTTTCCCCTTCTTATATCTCTCCCCACTCCAATCCATCCTCTACAAAGTCTCCAAAGGAACTGCAAGCTCTGACAATATTACTGAATGAACTCCAGTGGTTTCCAACTCTTTCCAGAATCAAATAGAAATGTCTCTGGCATTTAAGCTATTCACAACCTGACTCAATCCTGCTTTTCTGGCTTTATTACACAAATTGGCTTCCTGGCTAATGACACTCCCATCTCCATGCCTTTGTTCCCTATGCTTGGGATGTACTCCTCTTTCATCTTTCTAAGCTTCCTGGAATCCTAGGTTCCTTTCAAGCCTCAGTTGAACTACTATTTTCCAAAACTTCTATAAAAAGGCAGAAAAAATTCTAGAAGCAATTTTTTTGATCATCATTTATTAAGCACTGATTGTGCTAAGCTTTAATTTCTAATTCATTTCAATTCATGTGCAAAGAGTTAAGAGTCTTCTTCATGTAATTTCTATGACAGGTAAAGGGATGGAAACATGTATGTGAGTATATATATATATATATATATATGTACATATGTGTGTTTTAATTCAACAAATACTCTCAAGGAGTTTAGTTTGAATAGAAGAGATAAAAAGGACATATGTCCATACAGAATAAATACAAATAAATATAAAGTACTGCAGTTAAATACAAGGTAATTGAGGAGGAGGGAATGAGAAATTGAAAAGATCAGAAAAGGCTTGATATAGAAGGTAGTGCCTGAGCTGCATCTTAAAGGAAGAGGAATGTTCTAAAAGATAGGTGAGGAAGTAGTGTATTTAAGGCAAAAATAGCGTTAAGATACAGAGATAGGAGATGGAATGCCATGTGTGAAGAAGAGAGAAACCAGTTTGTTTGCATTGCTTTAGGAGGAGCAAGGTATAAGGAGGATGGAAAAATAACTTTGGGTAATGTTTTGAAGGGCTTTATAGGTTGAAAAGAGGAGTTAATATTTTAATATAGGGGCAAGAGGAAACCATTAGACTTTAATAAGTAGGAGAGTGACATGATTAAGATTTGTGCTTAATGAAAATTACTTTGACAGCATTATGGAGGATAGATTAAAGGGAGCAGAGACTTGAAGCTGTCTCAATCCCTTGACAACATCCCCTATTGCTATTAGGGGATCACTGCAATAACCTAGGTAAGAGGGAGTGAGGGTATGAATTAAGGTGATAACTATATGGGTGGAGAGAAAAGACTGATGAGAGAAATATTATGGAGGTACTGGCAAGATTTGGCAACTTATTGGTGGCTTAACCAAAGTGACACTTAGGTGACTATAAAGCTGTCAGGTGAGTAAGGTTAAGGAGGTAAAAATGGCAAGATCTGGCAACCAATTAGATATAATGAGTGAGGGAGGATGAGGAGGTGAGCTTAACCCTAAGTTTACAAGCCTGGGAGAAGAAAAGAATGCTGATGCCTTGAAGAGAAATACAGAAGTTTGGAAGATGGGCAGTGGGTTTGAAGAGAAAGGTATGAGTTTCATTTTGGATCTGTTGAGCTTGGAATGTTTCTAAGGCACTGAATTTGAAACATCTAATATAAAATTGGTAATGGAGTACTTAAGCTGAGGGGAGGGACTAGGGCTGATATATAGAGCTGAAATAACTGGAATAAAAATTAGTGGTGAACCTTGGAAAACTGATGAGGTGACAGAGAGATAGAGAGAATATTAGTTGAGTAAGAAAAGTTGGATACCCAGAACAGCTGGTAACAGTCACAGCAAGGGAGCATGATTTGAATGACAAAACAGCAAAAGAGACTGAAAAGGAATGGATAAAATGATAGGAACCAAAATAGTAGAGGTTAGTGTTATGAAAGACCAGGAAATATTCAGGATGTTAGGGTGATGAACAGAGACAAATTTAGAATGTAGTAGATAGGTAGAGAAAGAAGATAATTGAAAAAAGCCCATCAGATTTGCCAATGAAAAAATTACTGGGGTACAGAGCCAAGATGGGGGAATAAAAGTAAGGACTTGCTTGAGTTCTCCCCAAAGCCCCTACAAATAGTTGTAAAAAATGATTCTAAACAAATTCTAGAGCAGCAGAACCCACAAAATGACAGTGAAACAAATTTCCATCCAAAGACAACCTAGAAGGTCTATAGGAAATGTCTGTTGAACCAGTCTGAGAGAGGAGGGCAGTCTAGTGCAAAACAGACCAACAGAGATTGGGCCCCAGCAAACCTGGAGATGGCCTCAGTGGACTGAATCACTGGCAGGTGTGGTGGTTTCCAGATTTCTCAACCCACAAATTCCAAAGACAACTTAGAAGTTTGGTAGGAAAGGTCTGTCAGACCTGGGTGAAAGAAAAGTGTGGACAAGCCCCATTCCCAAGGTGGCAGTAGTGACAGTGGCTGCTTCCAGAGTTTTCAGTCCACTGAGGGTAGGGATCAAGCAGCTGATCAGAGGGGGATTACAAGGGATCTCTTTGCTGGCACTGAGGCAGGATTTCTCTTGCTTTGCCCTGCTTGGATATGGGAAACAGTCTTGGGTGGTGGTCCTGGGGTGAAGAAGAGCCCTGGTGTGGTAGAGCTTGTGGCAGCAGTGGAGAGGTATCCTCCTCACATTTCCAAAGCAGAAAAGAGTGCTTGTGGTCACTCACAGACCAGAACACAGGCTAGGAGAGAAGTAAACACTTTTCCTTTGATCATCACAACCTTGGAAAAACTGAAAATGTACAGGTCCCCAGAAGTATCTCTGAAAACAGCTGCACAAAACCCCTGAAGCCTGGAACAGTGCACCTTCCACCCTGGAAGCAGAGTCCCACCTTAACAAAGAGTTAAAAAAAATCAAGGAATTGGCTAGGAAAATGAGCAAACAGTGGAAAAAACCTCAGACTATAGAATCTTACTTTGGTGACAAGGAAGATCAAAACATATAACCTGAAGAAGACAACAAAGTCAAAGCTCTTACATCCAAAGCCTTCAAGAAAAATATGAATTGATCTCAGGCCATAGAAAAGCTCAAAAAGGATTTTGAAAATCAACGAAGAGAGTTAGAGGAAAAGTTGGGAAGAGAAATGATAGTGACACAAGAAAATCATGAAAAACTAGTTAACCGCTTGCTAATGGAGACCCAAAAAACAGTGAAGAAAACAATGCCTTAAAAAGAAAGTAACCCAAATGGCAAAAGAGATCCAAAAAGTCAATGAGGAGTAGAATGCCTTAAAAAGCAGAACTGACCAAATGGGAAAGGCGGTCCAAAAGCTCACTGAAGAAAATAATTCCTTCAAAATTAGAATGAAGGGGGCGGCTAGGTGGCGCAGTGAATAGAGCGCCGGCCCTGGAGTCAGAAGGACCTGAGTTCGGAGCCGGCCTACGACACTTAATCCACACAAACAAAAACCTAGTCGTGTAACCTTGAGCAAGTTACTTAACCCCAACTGCTTTAAAAAAAAAAATTAGAATGAAGAAAATGGAAGCTAATGACTCTATAAGACATCAAGGAATTATAAAACAAAACCAAAAGAATAAAAAAATAGAAGACAATGTGAAATACCTCACTGGAAAAACAACTGACATGGAAAATAAATCCAGGAGAGATAATTTAAAAATTATTGTACTACCTAAAAGTCATAAAAAAAAAGAGCCTAGACATCATCATTCAAGAAATTATCAGGGAAAACTGCCCTGATATTCTAGAACCAGAGGGTAAAATATAAATTTGAAAGAATCCACCAATCACCTCCTGAGAGATCCCAAAAGGAAAACTCCTAAGAATATTATAGCCAAATTGCAGAGTTCCCAGGTCAGGAAGAAAATATTGCAAGCAGCCAGAAAGAAACAATTCAAGTATTATGCAAACATAATAATGATAACAGCAGATTTAGCAGCTTCTACATTTAGGAATCAGAGGGCTTGTAATATGATATTCTGGAGGTCAAAGGAGCAATAGGATTAAAACCAAGAATCACCTACCCAGCAAAATGGAGTATAATTTTTCAGGGGAAAAAATGGATATCCAATCAAATAGAAGATTTTCAAGCACTACTGATGAAAAGACTGGAACTGAATAGAAAATCTGACTTTCAAATACAAGAATCAAAAGAAGTATGAACAGGTAAACAGGAAAGAGAAATCATAAGAGACTTATTAAAGTTGAACTGTTCATATTCCTACATGGAAAGATGATATTTGTAATTCATGAGACCTTTCTCAGTATTAGGTTAGTTGGAGGGAATATATTATATAGACAGAGGGCACAGGGTGAGTTGAACATGAAGGGTTGATTTCTAAAAAATAGAATTAAGGTGTGAGAGAGGAATGTACTGGGAGAAGGAGAAAGGGAGAGGTAGAATGTGGTGGAAATTATCTCACATAAAAGAGGCAATAAAAAGCTTTTACAGTGGAGGGGAAGAGGAAGGAGATGAGAGGGAATGAGTGAACCTTACTCTCATCGGATTTGGCTTAATTGGGAGGGAATAACATACACACTCAATTGGGCATGGAAATCTATCTTACTGTATAGGAAAGTAGGAAGGGGATAAGGGGTGGGGGATGATAGAAGGGAGGGCAGATTGGAGGAGGGGGTAATCAGAGGCAAACACTTTTGAGGAGATACAGGGTCAAAGGAGAAAACAGAATAAATGGGTGCAGGATAGGATGGAGGGAAATATAGTTAGTCTTTCAGGACATGACTATTACGGAAGTGTTATGCATGACTACACATGCATAACCTATATCAAACTGCATGTCTTCTCAATGAGAGTGAGTGGGAAGAGAGGAAGGGGGAGAATTTGGAATTCAAAGTTTTAAAAACAAATGTTAAAAATAGTTCTTTCATGACTGGGAAATAAGATATATAGGCAATGGGGTATAGAAGTCTATCTTGCCCTACAGGAAAATAGAAGAGAAGGAGATAAGAGAAGGTGAGGAAGGGAGAGATGGGGAGAAAATTTGGAACTCAAAATCTTGTGGAAGTGAATACTGAAAACTAAAAATAAATTAATTAATAAAAAAAATTTTAAAAATAAAAAAATAAAGAAAAAGAGATTACTGATAATTTTGGAGAGAGAAGTTTCAATTGAGTGATGAGATCAGAAGCCAGCCAGATTGTTAAGATCTGAGAAGTGAGAGGAGAAAAACAGGCAGTGACTGTTTTTCTAGGAGTTTAGCTGAAAGCGGTAGCAAAAATATAGAGGAACAGCTTAAGGGATGCCAGAGTCTAGTGAAGGTTTTTTAATGAGGGAGACTAAGACACATTTGAAAATAGTAGGGAAGGAACAAGTGGATAGGAAGCAGTTGAAGATTAGAGAGAGGGGATATTTAAAACTGCAATATGTTATAGAGGATAGGAGAGGATAAGATCAAGGGCACATGTAGAGAGGTTGGTTTAGCAAGGAGAAGGGTCATTTCATTATTAAAAACTGGCAGCAATGGAGGAGAAAGTGGGAATGATGTTTAGGGTTTTGGGGACAGTAAGAAGAGGAAGGGAGATTTCACAGCAGGTGGCTTCAATTTTATCAATCAAGAGGTAGTCGTTAGCTGAGAGAGAAGGATACTAGGATTTAGGAAATGTATGGCTATATGGGGTGAGGGATTGGGAGGAACAAGAGGACTCCAAGCTTATGAGGTTATGTATCTGAAAAAATAAAAGTACTATAAAAAGAAGGTGAAATTACAGGAAGAGAAAGGTCTTCTGTGAAAGATAATGAACTCAATTTTGGATATATTGAGTTTGGAGTCCCACAGATGGTTCAAGTGGAGAAAACAAACAGAACTGGAAGTATTGGACTAAAATTCTGGATGGAAACTGGAACAAGGACAGGTACTTTGGATTTGAGACCATATAGGTGATAAATGAAGTCATAAGATAAGATGACCAAAAGAGAGATGAAATGGAGGAAAAAAAAGTGGGTTGAGAATAGAATATTGTTATATGAAAATATAAATGAACATAACAGAAATATATTATTATATTGGTACTAGGGTTCAGGAATGACAGATGTATGATTCTATGACTATATATACGTACTAAGATATATGTATTAAAACAATATATAGAGAGGACATAATTTTACTCCTGATTTTGTTTGATAACTGAGTACCTGAAGAATTTGTTTTTCTATTGTAATGATCTTTATTTCTTGTACTTTACTACTCTAGAAATTAAACTATGCAGCGCATAGGAAATTACTTTTTATTATTTTCTCACATAATAAAATATTAAAAACTATGCCCATTCAAGTCATATAAAGAACATGTTTTTATTTATATATTTCAAAGTTGAATAGTAAGCTCCATGAGAAAAGTTACTGTTTAATTTAAATTTTACCTCTCTCAGCCCAATCATCTATACATATAAATATACATACGTATAATATATTTATATACATAGTAAAGAGGTACTTAATATATGTTCAATGGATGAACAAACACAAATATATCACTGTAGTTCACGTTCAAGGATTTTTTTTTTCCCTCATGTTGAATTTACAGGAGTAACATTCAATTTGACATGTTCATTTCTCTTTCCTTGGGATAAAAAGATTAAATCCTGGATTTAAAAGATGGTTTCTAAATGTCTCCCCACATTAGTGTACTTAGTTGATGAGGAATGTTTATAATTGCCAAGTTACTTATAAAGTCTCTAACATTATTTGTGAAACTTCTTAAAACCGACATATCAATAAATGTTTACTGAATACCTATGTTGAAGATGTTGCACAAGCACATGGTAAAATGTTTAAAAAGGAGCTACATATTTTTGATAAATCTTATTGCCCATCTTTTAGTTACTCTATTAGTAAAACAGTAAGGACCATGAGACCAATTTAGAAGAAATAAAGGATTACTTAAGTTGAAATTGACTGAAATTTAGGAAATTAAGATATCCTGTTTCTACCTCAAAAATTTCAGTCTGCCTCTGATGAATTATTCTTTTACGATATCTACGAATCACGACACACACACACACACACACACACACACACACACACACACACACCCCGTAATTTGGGTAGTTTTTTTTTTTATGGTAAAGTTCAGAAACACATCTTACTGGGAGAAACAATTCAATCCAGTCAACTTAGCAGTAAGCTCATATCTAAATCTAACTTCTTTTAGTCATGTTTAAACCAGACTAAAAATATATAAGCCTGGAGGCAAGGAGGGGAAATTAGTCCCTTAAAAAGATTTTTCTTCATAAACCATCATGCTGACAAATTAAATGACAGTAACCTCTTAGAACAGCTGACAACACTGCAGGAACCCTGTTAACATGCACATTAGGGTAGACTGATTGGTTTAATTGGCAGTTGTGCTAAAAACCTGCAGAGGAATTGATGCTGAGTGAATCATTTCCTTCAGCAGTTTGAATGCAACAATGCAACTACAGGCTCTTAATGTCTGTTCTATTTATTTCTGAAACCAATACAATAGTGATTACTTTGATTATATTTCCTTTAGCTATGTGCTTTTGCTGCAAGTCATGGTTTTAAAAGGCCCAACTTTTAAAGATTTCTTACCTTATTTTCCCATATCTCAAATTGAGAGGTACTGGAACTTGATATTGTAGTAAGAAACAAATCTGGAAAAGAAAAGTTATAATTGCAAATTTTGATAGCCAATATCATATGCACATTCAACAATAGAGGAAATAATTTTTATGGTCATAGACATATTGGATAAATTGAAAAAAATCTTAACAGAAATAGTCTTATGGTAGACTTTTCAGAAGGAGATCCAGTCTTATTTTTCATGAACCAATAATCATTTAAAAAGGACCAATATTATATATAGACATACCACAGTATTTGACAAATTTTCCTTTCGTGTAACTGTGACATTTTCTGTTTTAAACTATTACTTATAAAAATAAAATATGAAAATGTCATACTAATGTTCAAGGCAGATAATATTTTAACATTTTGAGATATTCTGTCCTATTACAAGAAGCAATTATGTGAAAATCCTCAATATAATATAAAAAATAGCAGGGAAATAGCACAGTGTCATGGAAACTTCTTTGTATTAGCAGACCCGAATTCAAGTCCTGGATTACTAGTTTCATGCACAAGGTAGATTAGTTCCCTCATCTACAAAAGATGATAATTAGGCTTGTTCATAGGGCGGTTGCTATATAGCAGAAGATAAATGTGAATATTTGAATAATTACTATTACTTTGAGGTTTACCAAATGCTTTTGAAATTCCTGCTAGGGGGGGCAGGAGGAGGAAGGAGGGATAGTAATAAAGGAAAGAGTGAGAGATGAAGAGAAGGAGAGAGAGGGGTAGGGGGAAGAGAGAGAGAGAGAGAGACACACACACACACACACACACACACACACACACACACACAGAAACAGAGGGAGGGAGAGAGGAAAAGAGGGAGAGGACTTTATCAATCTAGGGCTATTTGTCTAGAAGTTCTACCCTGCTCCCCCTCAAAGTGTGGTTCACAAATTTACAGCAAATATTCTCAAAATACAAAGAAAATAAGATTATTTTTATCTGGAGACAGAACACAATATAAAAATACAGATAGCAAATAAACAAGATTTAAGGGTAAGTAATGCCATTTTGCTAGGCAGCAATGAGGCAGAGGAAAGGGAATATGTGTAGAGAGACAAATAAGGAAAATGAAGTTTAGAGACAACAAGCGACTAGCCCAGAACCAGTTACTTAGTGTCAGATGTTATTTAAATTCAGGTATTTCCTAATTCTAGCATTTTTTTCCACTACACCATGCGGCCTCTGAGTGCAAACAGCAATTTCATCCTTCTTCCTCCGCTACATTAACATAGGATGTTTCATATTAGTAAAGGGAACACAATTGGAAAAGCTTTTCACTGATAAAAGTAAATTTAAGATTTTTGTGTTTGAGATTTCTCATCTGAATAGTCAGATTAGCAACTGTGGTGTGAAGATAAACATGTAAATAGTGAAAACTTCTGAGTTAATCTAAGTTAATGTCTACATTACTGCAATTTATAACGGATAAAAATAAAATGATTATTTCCAACATATTGCCATTTATTTTCAATGAGCATAAAGTAACACACATGCTTAAAATATATTCTATTACTTTTAGTTTCTCTTTCATATACTCTACTATAATTTATTTTTAATATTTTTCATCCTCTAAGGGTTTTCTTCCACCTATATACTGTAACCAGTCTAGCATATACAGTTTTGGACCTTACAGCTGCTAAAACAGGATGAATAGGAAATGGACCCATGATGATACTGGTATAAAGAACTCTTGCATAAGAAAACTCCACCTGAACAACACACTCATCTAGCATTAAATCTGAAGTTACACACGATGTGAGATATCGACCAAAAAAAAAAAAAAGATTTTGTTAGACAACCTTTTAAAATTTTGAGTCACATGGAAGTTTTTTCCTTATGGATAGTAACAGATACAGTAAATTTATTTTATAGAAAAAATAGAACTTTATAATGTTACTTTAAAAAAACAATAGGAAAGTTGATAGTCAAATTAGACATTCTGTTATGGTCAAGGACAGCTGAACTCCAAAACCATTCTGGCAGCTTCATTTACTATAATGTCAGCATAAAGACAATATAATGGCATTTTTACTGAGGGAATATATCTGATCTTAAAATAATGGCCTCACTCATTAGAATATTAAAACTCCATTAATCTTCATGCTTTTAAAATGTAAATTAGTCAGGGTTTATGTGTAATCCTGGTCTGTTCCAAAGGAAAAAAAAATCACATTAAGCTTATTTAGAAAACTGTAGTTTATACTAGTTTTATGTAGTCAATTAAGATGATTAAAATAATAATTACAAAAAAACCTTGATAATCTCAGAAACCTAGGAAAGTTAAATATTATTTAAACCAGTAAGAACTTCAAACTCATAAATCCTAAAATAGTGTTGGTAAAAATTCTCAATAAGTTTACATTTCTTTCAGTGGTCTTATATCAATATTTGGAGATGCTTTTGGCTACTGAAATAAGATGGAATTCTTAGGCAAAAATGATTTCTTTAAACATAATACTCTTGAAAGTGGATATAACAATAAGTATTCTGTTAAAAAAAACAAAACCTAAAACAAACCAAAACTAAAATCCCTTCTCCCCCCCCATCTACTTCAAAACCACAACAAAAGACACAAGTTTTAAAATATGGCTGTGTGCATATTTCTTTCTCCATGAATACATACATATGAATACATAAATATGGCATGTGTATATATCTGTGTGTTTCTTGGAAATATATAACTACATAAAATAGCAATTCTTCAATAAAACTTTACATGGAAACTCTAAAGAAGAGTTAATGCCAAAGTACTTCATTAAAACAAAAGTAGGATTGATTGCAGTGAATATTATGTTAGGAATGTTAAAAAGTTGTTAAGATTTCTGCATGATCTAAAAATGGGCAGTCATCAACACAGGAAGGTCAATGAGGGATTAACATATGCCACACAGAGCTGGGTCATTTGTTACTGAATCACAAAGAATATAGAAGAAACTCTGTGCTATATTCAAGATGCAAAATCTCCTTCTGAAGGGGGTGGGGCAGACAAACATTATGCAGTTTGAGTGAAACAGTTTAAATTAAAAACTTTTAAGACCACAGAAGAAAGTATCTTGCCAACATCAGCAGTGTGTAGGCTTAATGACTACACAGGTCACTTAGCTTTTCAGATAAATTATTTCCCAGTTACAGATGGTATCTCTAACACTCAATGGTCAACTGTCTCAGAAAAGTGTCCCACTGATAACAAGTTAGTGTGTGGATATGGTGTAAGGCAACTCATCAACATTAGTGGAAAAATAATTCAAAATGCATCTCCTATTGGTAGAAGGAAATAAATGAAGACCTAGGATATTTCTCCTGTCATGTTGCTTGACATATATTTTGTAGATCAAATTTTTAAAAGGTGATGCATTTTAAACAGAAGGGAAATGGGGGAAAGGGAATAAGCATGTATATTGCACCTACTATGTTTCAGACACCATGCTAAACGTTTTGCAATACTATTTCATTTAATTCTCACAACAACACTGTGGGATAAATGCTGTTATTATAACCATTTCATAGTTGAGGCAACTGAGGCAAATATAGGTTAACTGATCTGCTTAAGATCACAAAACTACTCACTGTCTCAGGTCACACTGGAACTCAGGTCTTCCTGACTCTAGACTCAGTGTTCTCTATAGACTGTGTCACTTTGCCATTTTAAGAAAAACATAATATTCAGTAAATTCTGTTCTGATATCTTTATAAGTTTTTATCTTAGAAAATAGCAAAGATGCCTAGGGATAGAAAAGTTCATAGTAAAATATGTGAGATAGGACTAAAATCTATGAGCCTCCACATAGATTAAGCCCACACCTTTTCCTTACCTCTAGCAAAATGGATTAGTTTTTACTAAAAGGAGTCAAAACAGACTCAGGACCTGACTGGCCTCTTTGTCTCCTGATGAAGTTTCCTGGTCACCACTCGTGCAGCTGGGGCCCCCTCAGACTTGGTAGATTTCTGAAGACCATCTGAGTTAGCCTTTTCATGCTCAGCAGAAACATAGTCGTATGGAGATGAGGGAGGCTGCTTTCAGAGAAGCTGAGTACCTGTACAGTATCATTGTTCATATCTTTACTGTGTTAGGGCAAAGTAAATTTCCTTTTGTTAACTATTCAACGAGTTAGACTTGAACTAGGAGGAACTTGACTTTAGGTCCACCTAATAGGAATTGAACAAATTCTCAAGTCCATTACTCAATTATGAAAAAGTTACAGAAAAAAACAAATGATTAATTGAATTAAGAAATAAAGAACAAAAGAGAAATAAATATAGAATTTATTAAAAAGTAAATCATGGGCTTGGCATAGTAGCACATGCCTGTCAACCCTGCTACCTGTAAAGGTGAGCTTGGGAGTTCTGAGGTGCAGTGGGCCATGCCAAATCAGCTGTCTGCACTACATACATCAGTGAAGTGAATCCTGTGAAGCAAGGGGCCAAGAGGCCTAGTTCAAAACTCCTATGGATATCGGTGGAGGAAGTTGACCTATGAGTAGTCCTTGCACTACAAGACTGGGCAAGATAAGTAGACACAATCTTTATTGAAAAAGAAAATCAGACTGTATCAGGACATCACAAACTTTGTAGAAATAGAGGATTAGAATGAAATAAATCACTTAGAAGAGAATTTTTGTCAACAATGCAACAAAGTTCTCACTTTCTTGCACTGCTAAAAAGCTAGTGGACAAAGCTAGTGGAAACACATTCAAGGACATCAACATCAGTGATAACGGACAGTATCCCTGTCATTTGCCAAAAGAAATATTCTTTAACACAAAGAAAATCACCCATGAATTCATGGCAAATCTAGGATATAAACCTAGAACTCTAGGTACCCAACTCAGTCCTTTTCCATTAGTCTATTTTGCTTCAAATAAAACTATGAAATATTCTATCCACGTGCAGTCTCTTCCCCAGAAACTACAGACACATTCGAATAAGTGTGTACAAAAACATTAAATGGCTTATGCTTCAATTATCTCCATTCATAGCTTGAAAAGATTAAGCTACTGCATTTCAATCTTCACCAACTGCAGTACAGCCTTCCTTCAAATGAAGAGCCCTCTGGTTAGAGTTGGCATCAAAAAGAAAGGAAGAAAATCAACATTTATGGTTTTTAGGGATTTTAAGTATTTTGAGAAACAATTTTAATGCAAATTTTAAGCATATGAATACATAAATGGCAAGATGCTAGTAAAATAAAAATTCAGGTTAATGACTACTGGAAGAACAGGAATTTACAGCTATCTTTTGACATGTTAATACTATGATGACAGAGAGTAGTCACCAAATTTTGGTTTATGTTTTCTCAGAACAAACATCCTGATGACATAGGAAATGTATTTCAACCAATTCTTTTAAGCACTCAGCACTCACATTTTCAGCATGTTTCTCTCCCACTTCCTGCCCTGCCTGAGAGGCAATCTGTGGATTCTCTTGATTGGCATTTTAATTTATGTATTTGGAAGTTCTGAGTAGTTTCCTTACATTATTTCTTGCAGCATGGTGCTCAGTTTTTTTCATTTGTTATCTTCTTCTGGGAGACCCATGATCCTTAAGTTGTTTCAATGAATCCTATTTTTGAGATCAATATGTTTTGCTTGTAGAGAGATCATGTGTTCTTTTAACATTATTACTTTTTTGCTTTTCTTCTTTTTTTCTTTGAGACTGTCCTTCACTTCTACACATTTGTATTTCCTATAATTTTTTGTTTTGTTTTGTTTCTATTCTGTCAGTTATTTTTGTTGTGCATGCCACGAATTCTACTTTCACAATTCATATTTATCTCTTGAAATTATCTGGGAACATCTTACTGTGGTTCCATGCTCTCTTGGGAATTCACAGAGAGTCCTCAGCCTGGTTAGGGACTGATTAAGTTTCTTTTGTCTTGTAATATTTAGGCAAAGATGTTTGGATTTATTTAGATGTCCTGGAGATCAGTTTTCCTCTGTTATTAATAGCCTCCTTGTTGATTTATCTGCTTGTGTTCAAGGTCTTTAAATGTATTTTCTTCCTCCTATGATTTTTGGTTATTTCATCAATCTTCTTACAAAGTTAAGAATCCTACATTTCTCTAAGCTGAGAGACAAAGCTGAGGCTTAATGATAGTCAGGAGATCTGAAATCTACTCAGCAATTCCTTTGTTGTAGTTATAGTACCTGTGGGCTCAAATTCTGAACCCACTCTTTCCTACCTCACTCACCACTTTGTAGCAAGGGACAATAGAAATCAACTTTTCATTCTTCCTCCCTACTCCCAGTCCCCAACCTTTTTGTGAAGAATATGGACATACAGGAAAACAGAAGAGCATTCAGTCAGAGAACTAAGGAACAGGGAACCGAGGCACGGTTCCCGTCTGTAGCAAACACCCCCAGTAAGAATGGGGACTAATATCCAGTGAGGACAAATTCTGCCCTTTTCCCACCATCAGATTTTTATGGATCAAGGATAAAAACAAAACAAAGCAAAACAAAACAAAACAAAACAAAAAACAACAGAAGAAGGAGAAGAAACAACATTTACAATAATGAAAAAATATACCAAAGTTCTGAGAATTAAGCTCTCAAGACATATGCAGTACTTAAAGTTAACTATAAAACAGTTTTTTTTTAATAGAAATAAAGGAAGAACTTGGATTATACTTTTCAACTGAATTAGTAGATATAATGGTATACTGATTAGAATATCACTGGTGAACTTTATAGACTAACACAAAATCATACCAAAATTTGTATGGAAGAAAAAAGAGCCAAGAGCAACACCAAAGGAAATGATGAGAAATAAAAAGGTGAAACCAGATCTCAGATCATACCATCAAATGAGGATTATTAATATATTTGGTACTCTATGTGAGACGAGAAGTGACTGAGTTGGGCTGCCTTTGAGAAATCGCACAATACACTTTTTAATGATCCCAAGCTTCTTCCTCAAATAAACATTTATTTAAAAATGAGACCAACACTCTTTGACCTCACTGATGTGGGTATTCCTTCTAATAATGCTGACTCCAAATATACATAATTGCTAATTCTGACTCTTGTCCACATTATCTTAATAAATATTTAACAGAGAGTCCATCCAAAGTACTGAGGGCTTCCTATGGATATCTTGATATTCTGTGACTACCACTTGAGCATGCAGGCTGTCCTTTGTCTATTCCAGCTTCTTGTTATGTGACTAGCCCATCTTTTTCTAATTAATACATTTTTTTTTCTGATACATATACCATGAGAATAGGTGATGGTTTTATTCTTTGTATCATCAAAAGCTAGTATTGTATCTGGCACAAAGTAGGTATTTAATAAATGCCTGTTGTTTGATCAATTATTTATACTCTTTCCTAGGCAATTCTTCATTTGTGATGTGTAATAGCCTGCTCATGCCCACCATGTACTCTCTAGTGTCCTTTGGTTGATCTTCCACTTAAGTCCTTCACAGATAACATTATTTGTTAAGATAATCATGTAAAATGACTGGATTAATTTTCTTTCTCTCTTTTTCTTTTTTTAAGATCTGTGGTATTATCAATGTAGGGAAGTTCCAACGTGTAAACAGTCTCCATTGTTTCAGATCAGTAAGTACAGTACTTACTGTACTAAGTTATAGTAACTGTAACTTAGAGTCTTAAAGAGTTGCCTGAGGGTGGAGCCAAGACAGCTGCAGAGAAGCAGGAAAATTCTGTATGCCACCTCCATAACCACCTCAAATACCTATAAAAAATGACTCTAAACAAACTTTAGGGCTACAGAACCCACAAAGTAACGGAGAGAAACAAATCTCCCGCTGAGGACAGTCCAGCACTCTAGCAGGAAGGGTCCATTGCAGCAAGCTGGGACTCGAGCCCAGCCCCCTGAGTCCCCAGTTTTAGCCTTAGGGAAGACACAACCAGTCACAGTTGGAGGGACTTCAGGAGAGTGGATCACCAGCAGCTGTGGTGGTTTCTAGAATTATCAACCCATAAATGACAAAGACAAAGAGAGTCCAGTGTGGACTTTGTGGGAACAGGGGTCTGGGAATGCAGTTCGGCCTCTGCCCCCAGAAGGAGAAGTGGCTGAGGTGTGGCAGCTGCCTTCACATGGCTGCTTCAGAGCTCCTGGCCTGCAGATTATACAGGGACCAAGTGACCAGTCTGAGGGGTAATCACTCTTGCTTTAACCTTCCTGGATATGGATTGCTGTCTAGGGTGGAGGTCCTGGGGTGGGTGACCAGTGTGCCAGAGCCAGTGGAGGCTTCTGAGAGGTCACCCAACTAATAGCTCCAGCAGCTGTAAAAACCCCAGTGATCCAGAACAAAGCTCTTCTCTCTGGAAGCAGATTTGTACTGTGGCAAAAAGCTCAAAAGTCAAATAATTGAGTGGCAACATTAACAAGCAAAGGAAGCAAAGCAAACACAGTGGTCTGACTTTGGATTCCTCTTGGGGACAAAAAGGATCAAAGCATGGAACAGGAGGAAGACAACAAAATCAGAACTCCTGCACTAAAAGCCTCCAAGAAAAATATGAATTGGTTACAGGCCATGGAGAAGCTTAAGAAGGATTTTGAAAACCAAATAAGAGAAGTGGAGGAAAAATTGGGAAGAGAAATGAGAATGATGCAAGAAAATCATGAGAAGAGAGTCAATAACCTGACTGAAGAAAATACCTTAAAAAACAGACTAACTGAAATGGCAAAATAGGCTCAAAAAGACAATGAGGAGAAGAATGCCTTAAAAAGCCAAATTTGCCAGATGGAAAAAGAATCTCAAAAGCCCAGTGAAGAGAATAATTCCTTCAGAATTAGACTGGAGCAAATAAAAGCTAGTGACTTTATGAGAAATCAAGATACTATAAAGCGGATCCAAACAAATGAAAAAATAGAAGGCAATATGAAATTTCTAATTGGAAAAACCACTGACTTGGAAAATAGATCCAGGAGAGATAATTTAAAAGCCATGATCAAAAAAAGAACCTAGAAATCATCCTTCAAGAAATTCTCAAGGAAAACTGCCCTGATGTTTTAGATCCAGAGGGCAAAATAGAGGTTGAAAGAATCCACCAATCACCTCTTGAAAAATATCCCCAAAAGAAAACTCCTAGGAATATTATAGCCAGGTTCTGGAATTCCCAAATCAAGGAGAAAATATTACAAGCAGCCAGGAAGAAACAATTTGAATATCTTGGAAACACAATCAGGATAACACAGGATCTGGCAGTTTCTACACTGAGGGATCAAAGGGCTTGGAATATGATATTCTGTAGGTCAAAGGAGCTAGGATTAAAACCAAGAATCACCTACCCAGCAAAACTGAGTATGATGTTTCAGGGGAAAATATGGTTATTCAATGAGATAGAGAACTTTCTTTTTTTTTTTTTTTTTTTAAAAGCAATTGGGGTTAAGTAACTTGCTCAAGGTTACACGGCTAGTCATTATTTATGCGTGGGTGCTCATTTTCTGAGGCCGGATCTGATCTCGGGTCATCCAAACTCCGAGGCCGGCACTCTTACTCACTGTACCACCTAGCCGCCCCTTTAGGGCAATTGGGGTTAAGTAACTTGCCCAAGGTTACACGGCTAGGTTTTTGTTTGTGCGGATTAAGTGTCGGAGGCCGGCTCCGAACTCAGGTCCTTCTGATTCCAGGGCCGGCGCTCTATTCACTGCGCCACCTAGCCGCCCGAGATAGAGAACTTTCAAGCATTCTTGATGAAAAAACCAGACTTGAATAGAAAATGTGACATTCAGACACAAGAAGCAAGAGAAGCATGAGAAGTTAAACAGGGAAAAGAAATGATAGAGAACTTACTAAAGTTGAACTATTTGCACTCCTACATGGAAAAAAGATTATTTTTCATTTTTATGAAAAAAAAAACTTTTCTCAGTATAAGAATAGTTGAAGGAAATAGAAATGTGTATATATGTGTGTGTATGTGTGTGTATATACACATACATATATATATAGGAGGGTATATGCTCATATGAATACATATATGAGTGTGTGTATATATGTGTACAGTTATACACAGACAGAGGGCACAGGAGTAATTAAATAGGAAGGGATGATACTTAAAAGGTGAAATTGAGAGGTAAGAGATGAATATAAAGAGAGGAGATGGGGAGAGACAGAATGGAGTAAATTATCTCATATAACAGAGGCAAGGGAAACCTATTACAATGGAGGAGAAGAAGAGGAAGGCAAAAGGGAATGAATCAAACTTACTCTCATTGAATTTGGCTTGGGGTGGGAATGACATACACACTGAATTGGGTATTTCACCCTACAGGAGATTAGGGTAGAAGGAGGGGATGAGAGGGGGAAGATGGAAGGAAGGGCAGGTGGGGGGAGAGGGAAGTTGGAAGCACACACTTTTGAAAAGGGACAAGGTCAAAGTAGAGAATGGAACAAGCTGGGGGACAGGATAGGATGGACGGAAATATATCCGTCTTTCACAATATATCCACTATGGAAATGTTTTGTGTAGCTACACATGTACAACCTATATTGAACTGCTTATCTTTCCAGTAAGGGTGGGTGACAAGGGCGGAAGGGAAAGAATCCTGAATTCAAAGTTTTAAAATCAAATGTTTAAAAATATTATTATTGAGGGGTGGAGCCAAGATGGCGGAGTAGAAACAGCACGTCCAAGGCACTCTCCCCCCAGATCACTTCCAAACTATGTAAAAGGGGACTCTGAACAACTTCTGGAGCCCCAGCACCCACAGAACGACACAGAGAAGCTAACCTCCTGCTGAGGACAGCCCAGCAGCCCTGCAGGAAGGACCAGCGCAGCGCTCTGGGAGCCAACTGCACAGCGCAGAAAGCTGTGCCCAGGTCCACGTGAGCCACGGTTTTAGCCCCAGGGCAGCTGCGCCAGCAGCTGGCTGGAGGGACGCCAGAACACCAGCTGCTGTGGTGATTCCAGAATTATCAACACAGACAGGCCTAGGACAAAGTGAGAGGTTAGTGACCTATGGACTTTGGGACCAGTATTTGGGGAACCCGTGGGCTTCCTCCCCTGGGGGCTAGAAGCCACTGAGGAGACACGCCATTTTGTAGTTTTCAGTGGCAGCTCCAGCTCCTGGCCTGAGAACTGTAGGGAGATCCAGAGATCAGTCTTGGGGGGTAACTGCTCTTGCTTTAACCTCCCTGGATCTGGACTGTGGTCTTGGGGGGGGGGAGGAAGTTGTCCCCCCACACATTCCGGATGGAAGCTCCCCTGTCTGGTGGCAGAGTCATACTGTGGCAACAAGCCCAAAAGTCAAGTAATTAAGTGGCAACATGCGAAGGCAAAGGAAACAAACAGAAAAATGCAACCCTAGACTCCTACTATGGGGGCAAGGAGGGTTGAAGCATGGAGCGGGAAGAGGACTGTGAGGTCAGAAGTCCTGCTCTAAAAGCCCCAGGGGAAAACATGAGTGGATTGCAGGCCATAGAGGACCTTAAGAAGGACTTTAAAAATCAAATAAGAGAAGTGGAGGAAAAATTGGGAAGAGAAATGAGAAGGATGCAGGAAAAGTATGAAATGAGGGTCAACAGCCTGACTGAGGAAACAACACCTTAAAAATAGACTAACTCAAATGGCAAAGGAGGCCCAAAAGGGCAATGAGGAGAAGAATGCCTTAAAAAGTCGAATTTGCCAGATGGAAAAAGAATCTCAAAAGCTCACTGAGGAGATTCATTCCTTCAGAGTTAGACTGGAGAAAATGGAAGCTAATGACTTTATGAGGAATCAAGATGCTGTTAAGCAGATCCAAACAAATGAAAGATTGGAAGGCAATGTGAAATATCTCATGGGAAAAACCACTGACCTGGAAAATAGATCCAGGAGAGACAATTTAGAAATTATTGGACTACCTGAAAGCCATGATCAAAGAAAGAACCTAGAAATCACCCTTCAAGAAATTCTCAAGGAAAATTGCCCTGATGTTTTTGATCCAGAGGGCAAAATAGAGGTTGAAAGAATCCACCGATCACCTCCTGAAAAAGATCCCAAAAAGAAAACTCCCAGGAATATTATAGCTAGGTTCCAGAATCCCCAGAAAATACTCCAAGCAGCCAGGAAGAAACAATTTCAATATTGTGGAAACACAATCAGAATAGCACAGGACCTGGCAGCTTCTACACTGAGGGATTGAAGGGTGTGGAATATGATATTCCAGAGGGCAAAAGAGCTGGGACTAAACTCAAGGGTCACCTACCCAGCAAAACTGAGTATTTTGTTTCAGGGGAAAATATGGTCATTCAGTGGAATAGAGGACTTTCAAGCATTCTTGAGGAAAAACCAGAGTTGAATAGAAAATTTGACATCCAGACACAAGAAGGAAGAGATGCCTGAGAAGGTAATCAGGGAAAAGAAATCAAAAGGAACTTATCAAAGTTGACCTATTTACATTCCTACATGGAAAAACAATAACAGTGACTGATGAAAGGTTTCTTAGTATGAAAATAATGGAAGGGTGTATGGTCATATGAATACATATGTGAATGTGTGTATATAGGTTTACAGTTATATATGGATAGAGGGCATAGGTTGAATTTGTTGGAAGGGAGGATACTCAAGGGGTGAAATTATGAGATGAGAGAGGAAAGTGGCAAGAGGAGATGGGGAGAGACAGGGTAGGGTAAACTATCTCATGTAGAAGAAGCAAGGGGAAGTGGCTGCAAGGGAGGGGAAGAATAGGAAGGCAAAAAGGCAAAACCACATTCTCACTGAATTTGGCTCAGGGAGAGAATGACATACATACTAAATGGGATATCTCAACCTGCAGCAGAATAGGGGGAAGGGGGATGAGAGGAGGGATGATGGATGGGAGGGCATCCTTGGGGGGAGGGGAGGTTGGAAGTACCCACTGTAGAAGAGGGACAGGATCATGTAGGGAATGGACCAGGTGGGGAGTGGGATGAGTGGGAGGGAATTATAAGCAGCCTTGTACAATGTATCTACTATGATAATGTTTTGCATAGCTAGACATGTACAACATATACTGAATTACTTATCTTCCCAGAGGGAATGGGTGACAAGGGAGGAAGGGAATGGATCTGAAATTCGAGGTCTTAAAATTAAATGTTTCGAATATATATAAATACTATTATTAATACTCTTTTGCTTGTAATTGGGAGATAAGATGCGCAGGCATTGGTGCACAGAGATTCACCTTGCTCTAATGGAAAAGTCGAAGGGGGTATGGGAGAAGATATGGGAGAGATCAGATTGGAGGAAGCGATATCTTGTGGGACTGCTATTCTGGGAGGGTGGGTAGGGGAAAAATGCGGGAAAAAAATGCAACTCAAAATCTGGCAGAAATGAATTCTATGTAAAACAGAAGTTAATAAAGCATTTGTTTAATAAAAAATTTATTATTATTATTATTTTACATGCAACTGGTAAATAAGATATACAGGCACTGAGGTACAGAGATCCATTTTACCCTACTAGAAAGTTGGAGGGGGGATGGGGGAAGATACAGGAGAGAGCAGATTGGGGGAAGGGGTATATAGTGGGATCACTGTTTTGGGGTGGTGGATTGGGGAAAGACAGGGAGAAAATTTATAACTCAAAATCTTGTGGAAATGAATGATGTAAACTAAAAATAAACATAAAATTTAATTAAAAAAAAAGTGTCTGGGACACTGAAAGTTGAAATGGTTTTCCCATGATCCTATAGCTAGTCTGTGGCTTATGATCTGCATACTCTGAGAGAGTGTAAACATATCTGCTTATGTAGGATGAGGAATACAATGCAAAGTCAATATGTATATTATCTTCTGGGGGTGGCACTGAATGAGTAGCACATCTATACTCATTTACAATCTTTTTGTTTTTTTTTCAGTTTGCACACATATTAAAAATTTTTTTTCAACACCTATTCTGGTAATTAGAAGTTTAAAGACTATATTAAAAGAGAATACATCCTTTAAGATCTACTTTTCACGAATTAGAAAATGCAAAATATTCACTACACAAGTAAACAAACAAATTAATAAAGACAAAAAAAAAAGAAAAAAATTCACCATATGTCAATTTTGGTTGAGGCCAAGATACCTGGTGAAGAGTAAATTTTTTTTTTTTTTTGAAGGGCAGCTGGGGTTAAGTAACTTGCCCATGGTCACACGGCTAGGTTTTTTGTTTGTGTGAGTTAAGTGTCTGAGGTCGGATCCGAGCTCAGGTCCTTCTGACTCCAGGGCTGATGCTCTACTCACTGCACCACCTAGCCGCCCCCGAGTAAATATATTTTAATATGAAGTCCAAAGATGGAAAGGAGTTGTTAGATCTAGAAGCAAAGGCTTTTTTTTATTAGAGAATTTGGTGTGTGAACATGAAAATCACTGCCTAAAGCAATAAAACCCCAAGTAGCTGGTTGTTAGCTATAAATAATGACTGAACTGTTAGTTAATTGCCATGAAAAGGAAAGAGGAAAATAGTTTTCTTTTTATGAGGATTATTAGTAAATGCAGAGTGTTTGTTTTCTAATTATTCTATTTTTATAAAGGTAACTTATTTTTCATAACGTTGTATACTGTGTATTGCTGGAAGAGAAATGTAGCCAATATAATTATGGCAGGCTAATGATCCTAGAAAATTGAGCATTATTTTAACTTAAAGTATACATGTGTATCTGACTTACATGCATGTATCTTACAGTTGAAATGCTAATCGCTCTAAGGAATTTGGATAGTAATTTTGATATTAAAATTTTTATTCCCGGAATATTTCCATGTTTTTTTATAGCCTTTACCTATCAGGTAAACTACTGAAGAAGTCATATTCTAATAAAGATAATCTTCTATAAGGAAAAGTACATTGAATTCATGAAGTTGAATAACAGATTAGAAATGAAAATAAGAGGGCAACTGAACTGGGCTTCCTCAAGCATTTTCTACACTAAATGAATCTTGGAGCACTGTAGTAGTTTAAGTAGTTCAAATTGGTTTGTGTACAACCTCTCTTAAATCTATAGAAAGGTAGTATGTCACTCTATTAACTGTCTATCAGGGGAGTATAATATTTCTACTGTCCATCCAAAGTCACTATACTCAAGCCATGAGGTTAGGGATGTTGCCAGAGAATCTCACAAACCACTATATGTCAATGGGAAGCAGTAAGATCAATGTAAGCCATGTTGTGAACTTATCTAGGGGATGATACAAAATTTCATTCCTAAATATTGGAAATATGAAGGTTCTGTTGCCTACTCCATGTATAGAAATCATTCTTTGTCAAATGAACATAAATTTTATAGGACACGGGGAATCAACATACTTTAGTCGCATAATTTCTTGAAAACAGACAATGAAAAAAAAACTTACACTCCTCCATGGAGACCTCTGGCCATTACCCCAATTTTCTCCCAACTACCATTCCCATTCTTCAGCTGCAGTGAGAAGATTTCTGAATTCACCCTAACATCTCTGAATGGTCCTAAGTAAGGAAAGGCAGGGAAAGTGCAGGAAGTTAGGTCAAGTTTCACCAACCTTGACTTTCTAATCCATTCAGATATGTGATAGCTGACAGTCTTTGTTACTCCCTGAATTATTTTGTATTGGGACCTTCCATAGGTCAGGCCTCTGTATCAGTGTTGGGGACTAACTTGTCTGCATAGCACTGGTCTCAGCTCCTTCACTTCTGGTTCCAGGCCCAAATAAAGCCATGATTTCAACTCAATGCATCAACTTTGTTAATATTCACAGATCTGATAGTTAAGTGACTCCATGTAAAGTACACCTGCTATGTTGTTGAACAGCAACAATTCAGACTATTGTCATGATAGAGCTAGAAAACTGGGAGTTGTTACAATGGTCCTAAAATTTTGTGATTGGAAATTGTCAGAAGGCACAAGCAGCTTCAGCTTTGTCTCTATTTGAATTGCCTGGAGATGTTAGGGTGAGTCAAATTTTCTATTCAGCTCTGGTCTTTTCATCAAGAATGCCCAAAAGTCCTCCATCTCATTGAATATACATTTTTCTCCCTGAAGAATTATACATAATTTTATTGTATATGGGAATTTTGGTTTTAATCCTAGCTCCTTTGACCTCCAACAGCATATTCCAAGCCCTCCAATCCTTTAATGTAGACACAGCTAGATCTTAAAGTATCCTGATTTGTTTCTACCATACTCAAATTATTTCTTTCTGGCTGCTTGCATTATTTTCTCTTTGACCTGGGAACTCTGGAATTTGGCTCTAATATTCCTAGGAGTTTTCCTTTTGGGATCTCTTCCAGGAGGTGATTGGTAGATTATTTCAATTTGCATTTTACCCTCTGGTTCTAGAATACCAGGGCAGTTTCCCCTGATGATTTCTTGAATGATGATGTCTAGGCTCTTTTTTTTATAATGACTTTTAGACAGTCCAATAATTTTTAAATTATCTCTCCTGGATTTATTTTCCAGCTCAGTTGTTTTTCCAACGAGCTACTTTACATTGTCTTCTATTTTTTTTCTCATTCTTTTGGTTTTGTTTTATAATTCCTTGTTTTCTCATAGAGTCATTAGCTTCCATTTGCTCCATTCTAATTTTGAAGGAATTATTTTCTTCAATGAGCTTTTGGACCTCCTTTCCCATTTGGTCAGTTCTGTTTTTTAAGGCATTCTTCTCCTCACTGTCTTTTTGGACCTCTTTTGCCATTTGGGTTAGTCCATTTTTAAGGTGTTATTTTCTTCAGTATTTTGGGGGTCTCCTTTAGTAAGCTGTTTGACTCATTTTTCATGATTTTCTTGTGTCACTATCATTTCTCTTCCCAATTTTCCCTCTAACTCTCTTCCTTGATTTTCCAAATACTTTTTGAGCTTTACTATGGCCTGAGACCAATTCATATTTTTCTTGGAGACTTTGGATGTAGGAACTTTGACTTTGTTGTCTTCTGAGTGTGTGTTTTGATCTTTCTTGTCACCATAGTAATTTTCTATAGTCAAGAGTTTTTTCTATTGTTTGCTCATTTTCCCAGCCTATTACTTTACTTTTAATTCTTTCTTAAAGTAGGGCTCTACTTCCAGGGTAGAGGGTGCACTGTCCCAAGTTGTAGAGGTTTTATGTAACTGTTTTCAGAGATACTTCTAGGGACCTGTAAGTTTTTCAGTTCTTCCAAGGTGGTATGATCTAAGGAGAGGTGTTTACTCCTCTCCTTGTCTGTGCTCTGGTCTGAGAGTGACCTCAACCACTCTTTTCTCCCCTGGAACCATGAAGATGGTGCCCCCTCCACTGTAGCCACAAGCTCTGCTATGCTAGTGCTCCTCCTTGCCCCGGGATTGTAAACTGGATCCAAGTATGGGCAAAGCAACAGAGTCCTGCCTCAGTGGTAGAAAAAAGACCCCTGTAATCTCCTGATCAGTTGTTTGACACCCCTCTACCATCAGTGGGCTGAGAGATCCAGAAGTAGCTGCTGCTGTTGCCACTGGTAATTCTGTCACTCCAAAGGCATGCTTCTGGTTTCCTGGGGCTGTGCTGGTGCAGTGTATACTGTGCACTGAACTGTGCTCCTCTCTCACCCTGGTGCAACAGGTCTTTCCTGACAACCTTCCAAGTTATCTTGGGTTGGAAATTTGTTTCACTCTGTCTTTTTTGGGGTTTTGCTGTTCTATAATTTGTTTAGAGTCATTTTTTCAAAAGGTATTTGTAGGGGGTTAGGAGGAGAGCTCAGGTGAGTCCCTGACTTTAATCTGCCATCCTGACTCTGTTCATTTCCCTCCTTTTGATATACTACAATGGCTTTGTACTATCTATAAAACCTTCCTTGACTTTTAAAGAATTTCACAACCTGGCCCCTTCTACCTTCCTCATCTTCTTATACTTTATTCTCCTCCATATACTCTTCACTCCAGTGACAATGGCATCTCTATTATCCCTCAAATAAGGGATAATATAAAAATAAATGCATGGAATACCCTTCCTTACCTGGTCTTCTAATCTTCCATCAAGTTTTAGATAAAATCCTACCTTTTGCACCAGGCCATTTCTAACCTCCATTCAATCAATTCCAGTTTACCCTGTATATGTGAGGGAGCTTAGTAGTACAGTAAGTGGATTAAACAATCTGGCCTGAGACACCTACTAGCTGTGTGACCCTAGGCAAGAAGTCACTTAATGTGTCTGACTCAGTTTCCTCAACTATAAATTAGGGATAACCTACCTATCAGAAACAAATGAAATGACTGAACAAAAAAATCCCTATATTCCAAGTTGGTGTGAAGGTCAAATGAGATAACACTTGTAAAGCTCTGAGCACAGTATCTGAAGTAAATATTAAAATGCTGTTGACTTGGGGGGCGGAGCCAAGATGGCGGAGTAGAAACAGCTCATCCAAGCCTCTCTGCCCCCAGATTCCCCACAAACTATGTAAAAAAGGACTCTGAACAACTTCTGGAGCCCCAGCACCCACAGAACGACACAGAGAAGCTAACCTCCCACTGAGGACAGCCCAGCAGCCCTGCAGGAAGGACCAGTGCAGCGGTCTGGGAGCCGGCAGAGCGCAGAGCGCAGGTGCCGAGCCGAGCCCAGCCCAGGTCCGCCTGAGCCGAGGTTTTAGCCCCAGGGCGGCAGGGCCAGCAGCCAGCTGGAGGAACCCCAGAACACCAGGAGCTGTGGCGACTTCAGAATTATCAACATAGACATGCCTAGGACAAAGTAAGAGGTTAGTGTCCTATGGACTTTGGGACCTGTATTTGGGGAATGTGTCAGCTCCCTCCCCTGGGGGCTAGAAGCCTCTGAGGACACACCATTTTGTAGTTTTCAGAGGCAGCTCCAGCTCCCAGCCTACAAATCGTGGGGAGATCCAGCGATCAGTCTTGGGGGGTAATCGCTCTTGCTTTAACCTCCCTGGATCTGGATTGTGATCTAGGGTGGAAGTTGTGGGTGGGTTTACAGCTTGCCAGAAACGGAAGTTGCCCCCCACACGTTCAGGACAAAAATTCCTCTATCTGGCCTTAAAGCCATAGTGTGGCAACAAGCCCAAAAGTCAAGTAATTAAGTGGCAACATGCCAAGGCAAAGGAAACAGAAAAATGCAACCCTAGACTCCTATTTTGGGGGCATAGAGCGGGAAAAGGACTGTGAGGTCAGAAGTCCTGCTCCAAAAGCCCCAGGGGAAAACATGAGCGGGTTGCAGGCCATAGAGGACCTTAAGAAGGACTTTAAAAATCAAATAAGAGAAGTGGAGGAAAAATTAGAAAGAGAAATGAGAAGGATGCAGGAAAAGGATGAAATGAGGGTCAACAGCCTACTGAGAAAACAACACCTTAAAAAATAGACTAGCTCAAATGGCAAAGGAGGCCCAAAAGGGCAATGAGGAGAAGAATGCCTTAAAAAGTCAAATTTGCCAGATGGAAAAGAATCTCAAAAGTTCACTGAGGAGATTCATTCCTTCAGAGTTAGACTGGAGCAAATGGAAGCTAGTGACTTTATGAGAAATCAAGATGCTGTTAAGCAGATCCAAACAAATGAAAGATTAGAAGGCAATGTGAAATATCTCATGGGAAAAACCACTGACCTGGAGAATAGATCCAGGAGAGACAATTTAAAAATTATTGGACTACCTGAAAGCCATGATCAAAGGAAAGAACCTAGAAATCACCCTTCAAGAAATTCTCAAGGAAAACTGCCCTGATGTTTTAGATCCAGAGGGCAAAACAGAGGTTGAAAGAATCCACTGATCACCTCCTGAAAAAGATCCCAAAAAGAAAATGCTGTTGACTTGAATAAAGACATCTATTCTTTCTAGCTACCACTGAAACATCCTGAGAAAATGTACTTATGAAGAAACGACAAACTACTAGTTTTCCATTTTACGGACCCTTTAAAGTACGTAGGTTAATACCATCTCCCTATCAAGAAATCTAATGTCTCTCTCCAATATGCTGTATGTCAAAAACCAATGATGAGCTTTTAGTGCATCTAAATAAATAGCTGCCTTGAAAAGACACAAACATACAGACTATCAGTGCATGAAGCTCTGAGGAGTTGCTCTGTATGCTTCCAAAGCAACATTTCAAAATATGTGGTAGTGGAACAAGTGACAAAAACTTTAAAAAGGCAAGGCAAGATATTATAGATATTGAGATATGAATGCATGGTTGTTTTTAGAGGTTATGCTACTAGTATTTGATAAGAAAAAGAAATCAAATCATAAATTCAACATTAACCTGGTATATTTTCTTAAACTGGATACATACAATATGCACAACTGACAATTACGAACACATTTCACATACCAAACTATGACTGTCAACATATTCAAAGGCAATGATTCTCTGAGATAAATACTCTTCTCAGAATTATGGGGTTTAACCTTAAAATTTCATATATAAAATCATAAAAATGTTTTTGACATCAAGGAATTGAATAAAGAGCGAGCAAGAATATCAGAACTAATAAGGATACTATAGGTTAAACTAAAATATTAAGTGAGGAATAACTATTTTAATACCATTAAAATTTATTTTCAAGAGGTTATATGAAGAAATGATCTCTACCTTTTTATAATACCATAAATGTTAAAATACTAAATTAAAACTTAAAATACTATGTTCGTAGCAGTATGAAAGGTAGACAGTTATACAAGTAGAAAATTTTACACTTAAATTAGCAGTTAATTAATCTTCCTAAGTATATTTCATTCTTTTCTCCTCTATGTTGCTTGTTGTAAATGCAGAATGTTATTTATAGGTCATGTTAAGTATTCACTTCAATAATGACTGACTTAACCTTTCTATTTAATGTCAAAGGGCTATATTTGAAAACTGAAACCTTTTGGTATTTAAAACTGTATTCCTCATTCCAATCCACACCAAAAATTAAAAACAAAAGTTTTAGGTTAAATAGCTAGTTAGTAAATAAACAGATAAAATTTAACATTTCCAAAAATTATCTCATTATTTAGTTTGGATAAAATGTTGCATATTTTTACTGAATATTCTATTATAGGAGCATGTTTGGCTTAGTGGATAAAGAGGCAGAAAGACTTGGCTTCTAGGAGAAAAAAAGTCATTCTATTATGTTCCCTCCATTACCGGATTCCTATCCTGTCTTTCCTGCCATAAAAGGAGTTAAGTGGCACTCCCAGCTAGAATCTGCCCCAATCTACTCCCTATCTTCAGCTACACAATGCAGCCAATGACTTTGAAAGTAATCTACCCTGGGGCGGCTAGGTGGCACAGTGAGTAAGAGTGCGGGTCCCAGAGTTGGGACGACCTGGATTCTGATCCGGCCTCAGAAAATGAGCACCCACACATAAATAATGACTGGCCTTGTAACCTTGAGCAAGTTACTTAACCCCTATTGCTTAAAAAAAAAAAAAAAGGAATCTACCCTGAGGCCAAAACCCTAGGGATTTTAATAACCCTACCTCAACTCATTCCTCAATGATCCAACCTCTCACCAGGTCATACTTTCTTTATCTCAGTCATGGTCTAAAGCCTTATTCTCCTCAACCAAATTGCCCAATACCCACTCTAAAGCTACCTACCCTTACTTTGGTGTTCCCTGGAATGCTCATTCCACAGGCAACAAAGTTGCTTTCATATTAAATCTCTTCCTGGTGAAGCAAGAGGAACAGGATACTCCTTATTCCCCATCACTTCCAACATCATCTTCTACCATCACACAGTAACCTCTCTTCCTGATGGTTTTGGTATTTATCATCCAATCAAGATTTTGGTAACTTTTATCTACTAGTAGCTAAGACTAGTAGATAATTTCCCACGTTTCCTCAATAAGCTCATTGACTGACTCTTAGTCTCTTTCTTCTCCCCAACTCCTGCTCTAATACTAGGGGACTTTGACATAGATATTGATGATCCTTAAAACATCCTAACATCCCAGTTCCTCACCTTAACTCAATTTCTATGACCTACTCCTCCACTTTAAGCTACACATAGATCATCAAACCCTTGCTCTTGCCATCACCTACGAATGCACTATCATATTCATGAACTCTGAAATTCCATGATCAGATCATAATCTGTTGTCATTCCATTTCTCCCCCTGACTTGCAACCCCATACCCTCTTTTCCCTTCTTCACCAGGACCTCCATTCTTCAAATCCTTAGTGTTTTCCCAGGTCACCACCTCTGCACTGGTTATTCTTTCTTCCTTTCCCCATCTTGGGTCCTTAGTGAACTAGTTCAACTCCCAACTATGTTCTCAAGACAGTTGTCTCCTTATCTCACTGTAGGGGGATAGCCTTCAATTATTCTTAGCTATAGCCCTGAATTATTCTTCGCATCCTTTGCCTTCACTCTTACTCAAGAAGAAAACTGCAGAAAATCACAGAACTTTGTCAAATGTCTGCATTACAAATTTATCTTATCTAATCTCAACTGGGTCATCAGAGCAGCAAGGTCATCCTTTTAAACCTCTTAAATCAACTAATTATCACATTATAGCAAATTCACTGAAAAAACTGAGACCATTCAGTGTGAGTTCCCTCTTCTTTCCTCTTCTTCATCTCATATTACTCACAGGCCACCTGCCACTACCTCCTCCTTCACCCGTGTTTCACCTGAAGAAGACTTGGACCTTCTTCCCAAGGCAAACTCCTCTAAATGCACAAGTGATTCTATTCCATCCCATCTCCTCCAGCAGACTTCCTCCTCTATTCCCTTCACTCTCTCACTCAACTTCAATTTCTCCTTGTCTACTGGCTGCTTCCCTACTGGCTACAAATATGTCCATGTTTTGCCCACCCTCAAAAAATCCTCACTTGGACTATCTATCCCCACTAGCTATCATTCAATATGTCTCCTTTTGTGACCAAATTCTTCAAAAAAGCAATCTATAATCGGTGTCTCCACTTCCTTTCCTCTTACTCTCTAACTCTCTGCAATCTGGATTCTGACTTCATCATTCAACTGAAATTACCCTCTCCAAAGTTGACAATGCTCTCTTAACTGTTCAAACTAAAGGAATTTTCTTAATTTTTATTCTTCTTTGACCTCTTAACAACTTCTGACACTATCAATCACTCTCTTCCCCTTGAAACATTTTCTTGATTTTCATGACTTTATATTGGTTCTTCACATATCTGACCACTCCTTTCCAGTCTCCTTTGGATCCTTCAGTTCCCAACTGCTGCTTAATAGTAAGTATCCTGCATGGCTCTATCCTTGGTCCTCTTTTCTTCTCCCTCAATATGATTTCACTTGGTAATCTCATCAGCTCCAATGAATTAAATTATCATCTCTATGAATATGATTCTCGTATCTATTTATTCAATCCTAGCCCTCTCTCCTCCAGGATCCTATCTCCAATTATCTATTGGACATCTTGACCTGGATGTTTTGGAGATATGTTCAAAACTGAACTCAATATTCCTCCTCTCCTATTTTCCTATTACTGTTAAGGGTACCACCATCATCCTAGGCACACAGGCTCCCAACTTCAGTATCATCTTTGACTCCTCATTCTTTCTCACTTATCATAGTCATCCTGTTGCCAAGTCTTGCCAATTTTACCTTTGTGATAATTCTAAATATTACCTTTTCTTTCCTTTCACATTTCTGCCACTTCCTGGTGTTGGCCCTTATCACCTTGCACTTGGACTGTTAGCTAGCATCCCTGCTTTAAGACTCTCCTCACCCTAGTTCACTTAGTTGTCAAAGTGAGCTTCCTAAAGTGCTGGTCTGATCAGCACTGTAATCCTTTTTTTCAATAAACTCCAGTGGCTCCCTAAAGCTCCTCATAACCCAGTCCCTTCCTACCTTTCCAGTCTTCTTTGTCTTCCTTGCTCTTCCTCTAACAATCCATTTTCTGACTTGTGCATTTTCACTGGCTATGCCCCCATGCCTGGCATATTCTCCTTCCTCCTCTCCTCCAACAGGTTTCTTTCAAGTCTCAGTTAAAATTCTACCTTTCTCAAGAAGCCTTTCCAAGCCCTCCCTCAATGCTGGTGCCTTCCACCATGATTACCTCCAATTTCCTCTGTATATACTGTTTGGACATAGTTTGCAAATTGTCTCCCCTATTAGGATGTGAGGTCCTTGAGAGCAGGAACTTTTCTTTGCTTTTCTTTGTATATCTGGCACTTAGTACAGTGGTTGGCATCTAATAGGCACACTAATTGACTGACTGACTCTTCCTACAACTCAGGTTTACAACCTAGATATCATACTCAATTCTTTACTTTCTCTCAATCCATTTCTACCCCCAATCTCCCTATCCAATCTTTTGCCAAATCATGACAATTTTACTTTTGTAACAGCTCTAGCAATACCCCTCCTTTTCTCTGATACTGGCATCATCCTGGCGGAGGCTCTTATCACCTCAAGCCTGGACTATTCAGATAGCCTTCTGGTTGATTTGCTTCCCTCAAGTTTCTTCTCTCTCCAGTCTGTCCTCCACGTGACTATAAAACTGACCTTCCTCAAGCACAGATTTGACCATGTCACCCATTAATAAACTCTATTGGCTCCTATCATCTCTAGGATTAAATATAAAATCTGTTTGACACTCAATGCCCTTTATAACCTGTTCTCTTCCTAATTTTCTAGTCTTCTTATGCTTTTACTTCCCTTCACATACTCTGTGATACAGTGACTCTGGCCTCCTTGCTGTTCCTCTTACAAGACACTCCATTTCCCAACTTCCTACTTTTGCCCTGGCTGTTCCCCAAGCCTGGAATTCTCTCTCTCCCCTCATTTCTACCTCTTGACTTCTTTCAGGTACCAACTAAAATTACTTTCTAAAAGGAGCCTTTCCCAATTACACTCAGTGTCAGTATCTTTACTCTGTTGATTATTTCCAATTTATCAGATATATATCTAGTACACAGTTGTATGTAGTTGTTTGTATGTTGTCTCTCTCATTAGATTATGAGCTCCTAGAGAATAGTTTTTCTTTGTATCCTAGTACTTATATACTATATATCCTAGTACTATATACCAAGCACTGTGCTTGGTATATAGTTTGCACTTCATAAACTTTTGTTGACTTGACTTCTTACATATAATAGCTGCGTGACAAAGAGCAAAGGTCACTTAACCTTTCAGTGACACTGGCAACTCCTTAAGAGTATGTATAATTTGTGGAAAATGTACAAATCTGTGCTGGTAAAAGGAGTTTCCCACACCAGGAAAATTATAGATCTAGGCTTCTCTTCTCCCCATTTTCCTTTGCTGTTCCATTGCACAGCAAAATGCTAGTTTATATGAGTAGATTTGTACAATTTATTGATATTTTAAAATTGTTTTTGTTTATAAAACAAAACAAATGTTGACTGTTTATAAGATTACAGCAGAAAGGGGTATTAACTTAGATTTACTCTTAAATTTTTTACTTAAATTTATCTTTATAAAAAATTAGGGGATAAATAAAAAGTCATTCATTCGTTTGTCCAACCAAGAACCATTCATTAAGCACCCACATGTAATGCATATTAGGGGTGCTAGGTGGCACAGTGGCTAGAGCATGGGGCCTGGAGTTAGGAAGACCTAAATTCAAATTCTGTCTCAGAAACTTACTAGATGTGTGACCCTGGGCTAGTCACTTAACTTTATTTACCTCAGTTTCCTCATCTGTAAAATGAGCTAGAGAAAGAAATGGCAAACCACTCCATTATCTTGGCCAAGAAAACCCCAAATGGAGTCATAAAGGGTCAGACTTGATTGAAAGACAACAAAAGTACAATGCAACATACATATCACTGAATAATAAATGCCCTACTTTAAAGAAAGACTAACTGACATTAAGGACAGTGGAGAGCCAAAGAGGCCTGATCCAGGACTCAGATAAGAGGTGTGACTTTTTGTTAAGTTAGCCCCTGAGTTCTTTGTTATGAGTTACACTTAAAAGGATGTTGTTTGAGTTCTGAGACCAATAGGCTCTGCCCCAAGACTTTAATTGTTCAAAACTAAAATATTTGAATTCTTAGATGGTCAGTTCCTGTGCAGATGTGGCTTTGGTTTCTGGCCTTGAAGCCAGCTCTCTAGAACATCCTTTGTAATGTGACTGCATATGAAAGGAGTTAACTGACTTTCTGGCACCTAGAGAACAAAAGCCTTATTGCCATACTACTTCCAACATTACTTCAATACCATTATGAAGCACTGGAGCATGACTCCAGGGAAGAAGGAACTTATATTCATGACCTTATTGATGTCAGCATACCTTTTCCTAGTTCAGATTGCAATTTTTCCCTATGGTCTTAGTTTGTCAAGCACTTATCTTTCTGTATATTTTCTACAGCAGAATAATTCAATGTTTTGGAGGCCTTTGGTTTGGAAAAGAACCATCTTTTCAAGTGATAATGTGCAGCAGGTGGGTTGTCCATTTGTGATTTTTTATTCTCACAATATCAACAACACATCTCCTTTTTTCAATCATAAATGTCTTTGATGTCTTTAATGTCATTCCTTGAAAATTAGTAAAGCTGACTGCCACGTATATTTCCATTCCCTTTTGAGTCATGCAATTTTGCTTATTCTGAAATTGTGGAGTTTCATGATTCATAGCCATATCGGGGAAGAGAACAATATTGGTGTTGCAAAGATGGACAGTGGGGAGCTTACAATTATTTAAAGTGCTACACTATTTCACAAATATGATCCAAACAAGTCTCTTTCTTTTACTAAATTATGGGTCAAACTCACTGTCCATTTATCATGCTTGGGTATGATACATATGAATAGACTGGTTAAATGGGTTGCTCACCTAACTACATGTCATAATCTGGGCAATTTGCATTTCTCTTCCTTCTTTCCCTTTCCTTCCTACCCCCAGCTCCCAAAACACACACACACACACACACACACACACACACACCCCCACACCCCCCCCCCCCCACACCAATGTATTCACCTTGGTTAGGCTAATCTCATTTAAAAAGTTGTGCAGTGTTCCACAGTTTGATGCAATAACACAGATTGACTTGGGAAATGAAGTTTTTGGAAAATCTCACTGCTAAAAGAAACAGTTTTTGAACTTTGTGCAGGACAGTTTCCACAACACTAGTAAATTCCATAGGTTAGGATATGTTACCCTATTTTATAACTTTACTTGATACTGATAAATTCCTCTGGTAACTTCCCAAGGTTATCTCCTTGGGTCACATATGTAATAAACTCACATATGATATGGTAGGAAGATACCATTTTTGAGGAGAGTATTAAAGGCTGTCTTTTGGTATATCCAATCATTTTTTTTAATCAACAAGCTATATATACAATGACATGTTGCAATTCTTTACACTGATCAGTCAACAGTATTATTCTACAAATGTGGTCAGCTATAGAGAATCATTTCTGGGAGCTTACCTCTTCTTTCCTCAAATTTTCATGTATAAGGTCTTTTCCTGTTTTATAAAGATGGAAAAAGTATATTGGTTGGTAGTTACATATTACTTTCTCACTTAAAAAAAATATATGTATATATATGTACTGTCCTGGGTTTTCCCCTTTGAAGTAGTGTGAAAATTCATCCAAGTACTTCTAAAATTATGTTGTTTCTAGCAAAGATTTCTTTTGTACAAATATCATAAGGTTCAGTCACTTCTTAAGTGACATTGCCATTTCATTATCAGGAAGAAAGACTGGTCAAGTTCAAGTGTAGTGGTTCCACTAATCATTATTTATGAGAATAGATTGCTATAGAAGCACCAGAAGATGTTTCATTTAATGTCTCTTTGATGTTTTATTTTAAATACATTTGCAAAAAGTTCTCAGTTGGTCTGGGTCAGCTGGATCTCATACCAAATCCCCTTTAGGGCCATTTTACCCTCAATGCTTTTCGCTATTTTGCATAGTAAATTCTATTCTTCTTGTATTCCAAGTTGTGAACTGGTGTTAGCCTTGAGTAACATGACTCTCTTTCTGTGAAAAAATGAAGTATTTACAGGCTAAAGTAGTATTTGTGCTCCTTTGGCTTCTTCCTACTCTTCCTCAGACGGAGGACTTGAAGAGACTTTTTAGAGCTTCTCAGAGGCAACAAAATGCAGGATTATAGATCTCAAGCTCGAAGGGAACCCAGAAGCCATCTAGTCCAAATCCTGAACTTTATAGATGAGGAAGCAGGTCCAGGGAAGTTAAGTGACTTGCCTGTAGTCATATAATGACTAAATAATAGAGATCAGACTCTATAATAGAGTCTGACTCCATATTCAGTAAATTGCCTCCTGATAACTGCTATGCACCAGGCAAACTTTCAATGTCTATATTTTTGTCCATATCTCACTTTCCAGAGAAGAATGCATATTTAGATAGGTGATATTGGCCCAGATATCAAGATGATTATTTCTCTCAATCTTTACTTCCCTTTCTGATGAGACCAGTGAAATTCAATTCAAATAAACATTTACAAAGTACCTACTGTGGTGCAGAGGCAGCTAGGTGGTGCAGTGGATTAGAGTGCTGGGCTTGGAGTCAGAAAGACCCATCTTCCTGAGTTCAAATCTGACTTCAGACACTTACTAGCTATGTGACCCTGGGCAAGTCACTTACCCCTGTTTGCCTCATTTTCTTCACCTGTAAAATGAGCTGGAGAAGCAAACCACTCCATTATCTTGCCAAAAAAATCCCAAATGGTGTCAAAGAGTTAGATACTACTGAAATGACTGAACAAGTAAGAACACAAACAACAACTCTACCTTCAAGGAGTTTGCATTCTACCAGGAAAAAAAGATAACATGCATACAAATAAACATAAGAAAAGATGAATTGCAGAGGAAGATGGCACACTAACATCTTGGGGGAGGAGAAATATCAGGAAAGATCTCTGAAGGAAGTAGTATTTGAGCTGAGCTATACAAATCAATAAGGATTCTAATGGGATGGAGAAGAGGAAAGAGTTTGTTTTATGCATTCCAAGGCATGGAGTTGGGAGATGGAGTGTTTAGATTATAGCTATTACTCCAATAAGGCTAGAATGTAGAGTTCTTGAAGGATAATATTATGAAATAGGTATGGAAAGATAGGAGTGATTAGTATTTTAACTCAGGAACAATGGGAAGTAACAAAGTTTCTGCATTTGGAGAGAGACTGCATTAGGAATATTATTTAGGCAGTTATTTAATGTACTAGAGAGGAGAGAAAATAGAATCTGATTTGCTTTAATGAAAGCCAGTTAGTGTAAAGACAGGGAAATGGAGGTAGAGCGTTATATATGAAGACTAGCAAGGTGGTCAGTTCGTTAGAGTAAGGTTGCAGGCAGACTGTGAAGGGCTAAAATGTCAAACAGAGAAGTTTGTATTTAATCCTAGAGGCTACAGGATGCAAATGGTGGAGTGACATTATCAAACCCATATTTTAGGAACATCCTTGGCAACTGTGTGGAGGATAGATTGGAGGGGAAAGACTTCAGGCAGAAAGATTAATTAAGAGACTGGTTCAGGCAAGATGTAATGAAAACATGAATTAAGATAGTGGCTCTCTAAGTAGGCAGAAGGGGACAGATGTGAGAAATACTGTGAAGGAACAAACAAGATTTGGGAACTAACTGTAAGTGGTGAGGTGAAAGAGAGAGAATAATTGAAAATACTATTGAGGTTGCAAATCTGGGTAAATGGAAGGACTCTGGCAGAATTGGTTCCCTTGATAGAAGCAGCAAAGTTCTAGAGATGGGTGCATTTTGTGAGTAATATGATGAGTTTTGTTTTGGACATGTGGGATATAAAATGGGAAGAGTGAGGAGGAAGAATGAGGAGGGAGGAGAAAGAAATATTTGTGACCTAAAAAGTGATAATTTTCCCTTTAAATGTATTCTATTGCTCAGTAAGTGTAAGGACACACATAATACTGGAATAGTAAGATTAATAATAGTCAGTAAAAGTTTATTAAGCACCTACTATGTGCCAGGCACTATACAAAGCACTAGGGATAAAAATATGGAAAAAAAGACAATCCTTACCTTCTTGGAGCTTACACTCTAATGGGGGAGGAAAACACACACACAAAAATAAAGGAAAGTGAAAGGGTGGGATGGGCTTTATGATATTCATTTAAATGGGAAATGAGATGTCAGTGTTGAGCTTCCTCCTTTGGAAGCTTTGGAGTTCAAGGTTCCACCCTGCAATCAGAGAGGCAGAGGGTAAGGATGAGGTTTGAATACCAAGACAGATAGGATCTAGCCTGATGGGTTGGGAGGGAAAGATGATGATAGTGTCTAGTTTTGGACAAGTTGACTTTGAGTTGACTATGTGCCATCCAATTTGAGATGTTAAGGAAGCAGCTGGTGATGAATGACAGAAACTGAGGAGAGAGGCTAGGGCTGGAAAAGTTAATACTTAAGATATGCTAATAGGCAGAATTTACTATCCATTTTAATAAATTTGTGCTTTCTTCACTCAGATAGTGGAAACTACGGAACTCAGCCTGTTTACTATTTTGTATAAATGCCAGGATACTTAGGGCTGAATTCAGTGCTCAGTTGTGGTAATGAGCTTATCTCATGTACCTGCTAACTCCTGTTCCCTCTGCTACTCTTATACTGTGTTCAATTTTTTTTAACTTCAATGTCATTAATTTCATAAATTGTTTCAAGTTCTTTTAAAATTAGTTGGAGTGCAAATCCTAAATAAGTATACAGACATATTACAAATACCTATATTTGTAATACACATACCCAAACACATCACTTCCTAGATGCAAGGCACTGTGTGAGGTATCGTAAATGACAAAAGGACACATCGTGTAGATCCTATCCTCTATTTCAGGGACAAAGACAAACATGAAAACTTGAGAAGCATGAAAATAAAAATAATTAAACTGAACTATATTGCTATAACTATAGGCCAGAAAGTCATGAGAATGTTTTAGCTAATAAATACTATAAGAACTTATTAATGCAGAAAAAGATCTCTGTACTATGAAAGTCTGGAAAGGGTACCTGATAAAGCTAGGCTTTTCATAAAAATTGTAAATTTGCTTTCTGTGAGTTTTTCCATATTTAAGAGTGACTTTATGCTACCATAAATGTAAACTTAGTCATTAAATACTACAACAAAGCCCATGATAATTATAATGAGCTCTATCAAACATTTAGCTCTTTTATGTTTTCCTGATTAAGCAAAACTATAGGAAACCACACACATTAACCCTCCAGCATCATTTAAAACATACAGGTTTTAATTTAATTCTCTTTAGATAAATTGGGTTCTTGATTATGCAAATGGACAAGCAATTCACCCTTTGGGATTTTAAACATTTATGGCATGTTGATCTTCACACTGGAAACTCCATTTATTCTAGAGGAAAAGCAAGAAATATTGCCACGAGCAATGCAAGATCTACTCTATATCAGCAGGCTTTTAGAACTCATTATTTTTATGTTCAGTACTTCATATGGTAACTGTTATTGTAAGAGAACCATTTTTTTAATTTCATCTGCATTCTGTTTTTCATGCTCATAAAAAATTAACTATGGCTGAAAGGATAGAAGAAAGTGAGGCTAGGTATAAACTGGACTGGGTTAATTCTCAGATTTATCTGTTTTTAAACTACACAATAATAGCAATAATAATGATAGCTAATGTTCGCACAGTGCTTTAGGTTTACAAAGTGCTTTACATGTTATCTCTTGATTTGACCCTCACAACAATCCTGTGAGGTAGGTGCTAGTGATCACTCTGTCCTCCCACGTCCTCTATTCTACAGATGAGAAAACTGAGGAGTTGACTTCCCTTCCCACCTGAATGCACTCTTTTAGACTTCATCATGCTCTCCAGAACCTGTAAGATCACACCCCCTCTGAACCGCACTCTTCATCAGTAGCTCCTTCTCCTGGGGCCCTTCCCTCCCTCTCTTTGGAGAAGGTGGAAGGCAGATAGTAGAGAACTCCTCCTAGACCCTGAATTTAAGGAGGGGGCCCACAGCAGCCATCTCTTCATTCCCATCTGACTGTACTCTGCTAGACTTCATGTCTCTGTACTTGGGTTACAAAGTCTTCCCTTCCCTGCTTTTCAATTTAGCAGTGCCTGGCACACAGTAGGTACTTAAATGTTTATGGACTGTCTAAAGTTCAGGGAGGTTAACTGAACTGTCCAGGATAAGATTTATCTATTTAGTACAGCAAAAGCAATCAACATTAGAACCAAATTAACGGGGAAGAGTTCCCTATTTTAAATAACCAATTATTAAAAGGGTTACCTGTAAGTCATTAATTGTAAGCTCCACTACGGGTGGTATGCTACTCCTGAGGGGATCCTGAATCTACAAAAGGGTCAAAGTAATGACATATAATTTAAAGTAACTAAAAGCAAACTCTACTGAAAAGCAAACAATGCTCAATGCTCTAGTAGCATCATGATTCATGTGATGCCTTTGTATCTTTAAGTTCATTCTGCCACAGAAATATTGTCTTGGGGAGAGGGGTAGGTAGCAAATTTGTTTTCAAATTTTAGCTTATTTTCTTGGGTTTTATTAACGTTGGGTATGAACAACTTCATGCTATCAAAAGAGCCTTATTTCAAAGACATCAACTGAGAAATAGTGGAAAATATAAAATAATTGTCCCAGTGCCTGCCTTTAGCATTCCCTGTCTTTTACAGGAAACAAAAAGAACACATTCAGAACACAAACATGTTCAACATGTTTCAGAATCTATAACAAAAAAAAAATGGAGCATATGACATCATGATTTAGTGTTCCTCTGCTGAGAGAAATGAGATCACTACTAGCTTATAATTGTGGCTAACCACATATGTCATTGCTGGAAGAAGATGGTAGAACTTTGTGGAAGTGTATCTTTCTGAGGTAGAGATCCTAAATACTGATAAGGGCATCTAGATTGTAAACTTCAGGAGAATAGGACTTAACAAAGTTCCCTGTTACTGCTTCTGCTCCTTTAATGTCAAATGGAAGTAAAAGGCATAAAGTATAAAACTATCAGAATAATTAAAAACCTGAATTGGGTATGTTGTGATTTTTTTAAAATTTTTTTCTTATTTCCAAAAATGACACTTTGAGAAAGACAGTTGCATTCAGAAAGAAGAATCAGAGGATGTTAAAAAAAAATCCTACTACCTTTAAGTAATCCTACTATCCTAAGCTTTAGATTCTAGGAAATATACCACATGTGTATGATAAAATTGGTAAGAATACCATTTCACATGGGGCAGCTAGGTGGCGCAGTGAGTAGAGCACCGGCCCTGAAGTCTGGAGGACCTGAGTTCGGATCCGGCCTCAGACACTTAACATACACACACAAAAACTAGTCCTGTGACCTTGGGCAAGTTACTTAACCCCAACTGCCCTCCAAAAAGCAAAACAAACAAACAAACAAATCAAAGAAAGAATTCCATGTCACAATAAATATAACTTTTTCTTTGAGCCAAAAGGGCATATATAAAGTAGTGACTTGACAACAACCAGCAATTCAATTAAGCATTTACTAAGTACTGACTGTGTGCAAGGGACTATGCTAGGTACTGGGAGTTCAAAGAGTAAATGAAAAACAATCCTTAGTCTAAAGGAGCTTAGAATAATCAGGCAGCCTTTACAGGATCAAAAATAGTGGCAGCATAATTAGGATTCCTGTATGATTCTAATCTCTCACATGACTGATGGTTTAATGATTTAATCTAAATTATCCTATGTAGGCTTAATTTGTCACTTCGCCCCATTTAACAACATGAATTTTCAGAAATTAATTCTAAAGAATTCCAATGGTATAGAAATACCCTAAATCATCAGAAAAGACATTCTAGATTTTCAATGTTTAGTGATAGAACGTCAAAACTCTTGCTTATGAAAAACCACTCTATATTCTTACATGATCAGAATTATTTTTTTTTTTAAGTTTAACAGTTGGGGCGGCTAGGTGGCGCAGTGAGTAAGAGCGCCGGCCTTGGAGTTGGGATGACCCGGGATCGAAACTGGCCTCAGAAAATGAGCACCCACACATAATTAATGACTAGCCGTGTAACCTTGAGCAAGTTACTTAACCCCAATTGCTTAAAAAAAAAAAAAAGTTTAACAGTTAAAAATGTTCTTACTTGGAAAAAAGTGTAAGTAAATATTTCCTTCTATTAATTTTTATTTTCCCAAATCTATCTACAAAATAAGTTAAGAGTCCCTTTAGGACTTAGTAGAAAACTGATTAAATCTATTATACTACATGATTGCAAACAATGGGGGCAAAGTTGTTTTTTTTTTTTTTTTAATAAATCAAATGAAGCGATTTCATATCATGTAAAGGTCAATAACAAAGACCAAGTTTTGCACTGTTTATAAGCTTCCAGTTTGAAAAGTCAAACATAATATACCCTCATCAGGACTTGTTCATAGAAACAATTTTTATAAAATAAGAATGCCTATAATTTTTTTGTCACACCATATAGTATTAGCTATATAAAGTTAATATATTTTTCTGTTTCATCTTCGGTGAGGTTGTTTAACAATTCAAAGCAATTTGTTTAAGCTTCTTCTTACATATTCATGACATGAGACATTTAAAATATAAAATAAATCTGAGTGAAGAGCTCTTTAAACACTTTTTGTTTTACATCCTTTGTGAAGGGATGCCTAAAGCGCTGAAGCCAAGATTAAAAAGAATATTACGTGGCATGTTACGCAATTCATTTGCCATGCCAACTGCCATAGCAAACACATTCCTTGTCTCTACTGAGCCTGAATTAAAAATCTGCACTAACATCTAAACACTATGAAATATGTATAATCAGTATTTTATTTCTTAATTTTTGTAATCTTTGATTACAAAGAGGAGTGAAGGAAGTGAAGGGAGAGAATTTGGAACTGAAAATTTTTTTTAAATGATAATATGCACACTATGAAAACTTAGATGGCAACCAGTGAAATCTTGGTTAAAAACTGTACTGATAAAAAAAGAGTTTCCTTTTTTTGGCTGCACAGAGTAGTAGACTAGATTGGAATCAAGAACGAGAAAATAATTACAGAGGAGCCTCCATTTCCACATTTTAAAAATGGATTAACAGGTTTTTCATGACTTCATTATCAATGATCATTTATCCTGACAAATAGTTGAGCTATAACTTATAGGAATGTTTTGGGGAGAGGAGTAGGTAACAAATTTGTTTTCAAATTTGAGCTTATTTTCTTGGGTTCTATTAATGTTGGGTATGAACAACTTCATGCTGTCAAAAGAGCCTTATTTCAAAGACATCAACTGAGAAATAGTGGAAAATATAAAATAATTGTCCCAGTTCCTGCCTTTAGGATTCCCTGTCTTTTACAGGAAACAGAGAGAACACATTCAGAATGTGTTAAGCAATATCTAATTACATGACATTTTCTACAGCTAAATAGCAAAGTGACCATCCTTCTTGATGCTGAGGACATCAATGAAAGTTGGTAACAATTCTGCTCCTTGTTGTATTTATACCACACAATTTACTCTAAACACTAAGCCTTCCTTGTTCAATTCAACAACCATGTTATGACTTCTATGCACAGGGTCCTGTGCTAAATCCTTCTTGCTTTGGATAAATTTTTATATGGTCTAGAGCAGAAGTAACAAATGCTTGCAAAACTCTAGAGTGTGCCTGAACCAGATTAAAATGTAGTTGGGGGGTGGTTAGGTGGTGCAGTAAATAGAGGACCGGCCCTGGAGTTAGGAGGACTTGAGTTCAAATCTGGCCTCAGACACCCAACAAGTACCAGCCGTGTGGCCTTGGGCAAGTCACTTAACCTAAAATGCCCTGCCTTCCCAAAAGGCAAAAAAATGTAACTGGGAAACATTTAAGAAAATATATAAAAATATAAGACAACATAAATAATATTAATCTGTAGTTTTCTAAGTCAGTATGCAACTAACAAGGTTCTATTTGAGTTTGACAACACTTGTATAAAGTATTTTAACAAGCTGCTGTGCTCCAACATTTTAAAAATTGTAACACACATGTAACACACACTGTTTTATATCTCTCTAGTAATCTTTAATATGTGGTCTATGAATATGTATTTCTGAGACAGGGTACATATACTTCATCAGACTGTCCTAGGGGATCATGATACAATAAAAAGGTTAAAGCTGACAAAGTTAGAGACAATGAAGAATCAATAGCATTCTACCATATAGGTGTTTTTGTACTACCTTAACAGAAAATCATAAGAGCATATATTAGGAGGTACATTGGATAGAGTGCTGGACTAGGAGTTAAGAATACCTGAGTTCAAATCCTGCTTTAGACACATTAATAGCTATAGGACCCTGGACAAGTCATAACTTCTGCATGCTTCAGTATCCTCATCTATAAAATGGGAATAATAATAACACCTATCTCCCAGGGTTTTTGTGAAGATCAAATGAAATAATATTTATAATATGGTTTATGAACCTTAAAGCACTATGTGCACACACGTGTATGTGTATGGTGCTATATAGAATGCTATATATAACATATATGCATGTGTATGCTATCTATCATTATCATCATGTGATTTAAAACTGGAAGTGACCTTAGAAATCATCTAAGTGTAAACTCCCTCACCCCTTTTTATACCTGAGGAATCTGAGGCTTGGAGAAGCTAAGTGACTTAGCTAGCCATAGTTAACTCAGATAACAAATAACAGATTAAGGGATTAACTGGATTCAGATGACTTTTTTCTTTTATCTAACTTGTAGAACTCTTTGAACACAAGGTGCTTTTTATAAATGTCAGCTATTACATCATCAACCCTGCTATTATACATGTTATTCAATAGCTCCATATGATCAAATATTGATACTGCTTGGAAAAGCCATTTAAGAATGAAAAATATTAACAACTGTAATATATTAGATATGCACTTATTAGATGCCAAGCACTCTATGAAATGCTAGATATACAAATAAAATAATGAAACAGTCCCTGTTCCCACAAAAGCTTATGTTTTAATGGAAAAGACAAAACATAAAAAAGGGAGTGGTGGCCTGGGAAGGAAGTCATGCTCTGGCAAGTCACAAGTATGGTAGACTGAAATTCCGTTTCCATAAGCAACAGTGTAAATTTGGTGACATTTCTCAGCAAAGGAGGTGAAATGTATACAAAACTGTCAAATGACTTCTGTTGATAAGAAGAACAAATGTGATCTACTGATTTTCTTGGTCTTTTATCTTGAGGTAGAATTTGAACTCTGGTCTTCCTGACTCCAGGTCCAGCACTGTTCATTGTGCCACCTAGCTGCCTACACATATGTTTATGTAAGGACTCATATAAATAAACTCTATTCCAAAAATCTAGAAAACATTCTATTTTTACCTACACATCTGTCTGGGTTAACTGTTCAAGTTGAACTTTAGCTAAAACCAAACTATTAATTGGTAAATTTAATGAGACTAACGGTTTTTATTTCTATATTTTGCTTTTCATAAAATATTAATGAGTCAAACTTACATGGAACTTCTGAATAGAAATGCATTTGGATCTCTTAAACATCTGAGTGTTAGATAACAGTAATATTTTAAATAAAAAAGAATGTCTATGTAAGTCATCAAATGATACATAAAATATACCATTTTAGTAAACTATTTGAAGAGGAAGCCAGAAATTTTGTATTGTAATCTCTACAACAATTTTAATTCTAACTATACAAAATGCATTGAGACAAAAAGGAAACCCTTTAAACAATACTAGATGTTGTTAAAAGGAAGCATAAGGAGGTTCTACAGCTCTTATGAGCACCAGAATGTTTTTATTTGTGCAGTGTCCTGCTGATCATGTCTGTTCCATCAAATTCTCAAATAAAGCTAGATTAATAGTTTTTCAGTATTTATATATATATATATATATATATAATCAGTCTTTATATAGCATATATATTTATATATTTCTTTTTAATATAAAGGGGGAAAGAAAATGGGTTCATTTAGTTTATGATACTGAATATTCAACCAACTAAAAGATTATACAGTAAGGGTCTTTGAGGTCTCTTCCAACTCTGGGATTCTGAATATATGGTAGAATGTTCAAATTACATGCTGAAGTAAAAAGCTTAAGGTACCTTTTAGATAGGGTATTGTGCATTTAGTAATAATAATTTAGGGAAGCCAAGACAAGGCTTAAGCTATTTCTAGTAAGAACTACTATTGCATTCATTTAGGTAAATGAAAAAGGGTTACAAAACCCTCAACCTCACTCCCCCTTCCCCAAATCCTGAATATAATGATGATATTTAATTTGATATTGTCAGAAGGCACTATTTCTAGAAACCTTAGAGGAGAATTAGATGGAATTCCTTTGTAAACTCCATTACAGAAGATAAAACTCTGGTATTTATTTATAATGAATTTTCAGAAACATATAATATATATACATGCACACACATTAAGGTTGGTTTTCCAAAATACCCCAAATTCCTTCCACAAAACACAATGCAAAGTCAGAATTAATTCTAGTTGATTAGTTAGGGTTCAATTGTTAGAAAAAAAAAAAAAACTTTCCTTACAATGTTTTTCTTTACAATGAGCTCAAATTTGCCAACTTCCTACTACTGTTCCTAGTTCCATCCTATGGGTCTAAACATAAAAAATAAAATAAAATCCCTCTAAACATCCCTTCAAATATTTCAACAATCACAGAATTACAGAGTTGGAAGGAAGCTCAGCATTTATCTAATTCAACCCATATCTGAAAATAGAATCTCTACTTTAACATATTCGACAAGTAGTCATCTAAGCCCCTACTTGAAGATCTCCACTGAGGGGAAAGTCACTATGTCCTAACACAAGAGTTCATTCTTCTTTTGGATAACTCTAATAGTTAAGAAGTTTTTTTTTTTTTTTTTAACATAAAGCCTAAATTTGCTTCATTTGCTCTGTACTCTGGTCCAAACAGAATAAGTATAAATCTCCTAGGACTGAAAACTATGGGAAAACTTCACATAAGTAAAAAAACAGCTATCATGCATCCCCCATCTTCCTTTTCCTCCTCCCAAGTCTTCTATTCTCCAAGCTAACACCCCTAGTTCCTTCAACTGCAAAAGGAAGCTCAAGGTAGAGTACAAAGGGACTATCATCTGCTTATTTCTGGAAGTTATGTCTCTCTTAATGCAGTCCAAGATAACAGTAACTTTTTTGCTGCCACATTACATTACTGACTCACACATTAGCTTTTTTTGGTTGCCATATACTACTGTTGACATGTGAAACTAACAGTTCACCTAAATTTCCCTGTTCTTCTGGCAAAATGCTCTATATTTACATCTTTCCAGTCTTGGACTTATGAAATAAGATTCAGAAAAACATCTTCAAATATAAGATCAATTGAAAATAATGACATTTAATAGGTTTATCCTTGTAAAATATTATTGTAATTAATTTGAACTAATAGTTTAGCCTGAAAAGATCTTTAAATTCCAAATTACACCATCTACTGTATTAGTCATCCTTCCCATCTTAGTACTTATTATGTGCTATGTACTGTGCTAAAGGTCACATCAGAAGGGATTACAGTGGGACCAGGAATGGCCTCCTGGAGAAGGTGGTGGTTTAGCAGAGTCTTAAAGAAAGTAAGGGATTCTAAGTGTTGGAGGTTGGGAGGAAGAGTACAATGAATCCAAAGGCACAGAGGTGGGAAATAGAGTTTGTGAGAGGAGCAAGAGGAAGGCCAGAATGGCTAGACTGTAAAATGCATATATGGAAGGAGAATGTAAGAAGAGGGAAAGTGGGAAGAAAAGATGTTAGAATTGGCTGAAGGAATTAGCTAGTTTTAGATAGGGAAAGAGAAGCCTTAGGATTACAATGATGACAATCTTTAAATGTGTGAAGAGTTGTCAAGTTACGTGGAACAGACTTGTTCTAGAATGAGGTATAATAGGTAGAACTTACAGATTTAATCCTGAAGCAAGAAAAAAATTCCTAACAATCAGGAGTATTGAAAAATGACATAGGTTTTCAGGGAAGATACTAAATTTCTCTTCAATAGAAGTCTGAGCAAAGGTCAGACAGTAGAGTATGTTGTAGATGGGATGCTTGCTCAGGTATGGGTTGGAATAGACAATCTTTGATATTTTGTGTAATACTTCAGATCTTATTCCAACAAGCTGTTATTTAGTTACATCTCTCCCATTTTATATTTGTTAGGTTGATATTTTAATTTTTATATTTATTACCATTAAATTCATTCTTATCAGATCTGGCTCAGTATCATATAGCCTGTTTAGAATGTTCTGTCAAACCTAATAATTCAGACAGTAGAAACAAAAATCTAGAACTTAGGTGGTTGTCTTTTGTGGGGATAAGACTATATGCCAAAAGCTATGGAATAAGAAAGTATCCAAAATAACATGCAATGAAAGTTTGTAGCTCAACACTTTTGACAAATTTTTCTGGGAAATTATTTTTTTCCAGAAATAAAAATAAAATATGAGCACGAGAAGTTATTCCTGCTATAAAAAGTTTTTCATTGTCTCTTGCTTCCCTAACCTTATCAGTAAAGTTGATAACATCTGCAACAACCACAATTTTTAGTAAGCAGGCCTTTCATCTTGTTGGTGATAAAGATCAACAATTACTCAAGAACACAATCTGAATAATTTTATTCATTCCAAATTTCACAGAAGTGACTTTTAAGCCAGTCATGATAGCCTTTGGAAGAACTGATGGCTTGAAGCAGTGTGAGTGTGTGTGTGTGTGTGTGTGTGTGTGTACAAAAGAAAAATTAACCAGTTCTTTAAAAATGTTTTCAATATCTTACACTTCTTGTCTAGGTAATATTCTGGTAGCAGTGGCTCCTAACCTTCACATACTATTATGAGAACAGAAAACTTTTGTGAACTGCAAAACCTCCAGCTATAAGAGATGCCAATTAAGGAATGTTTGCTCAGTTTGCACCATGCTGACACATAGTAGATACTTAATAAATGCTTGCTGACTAACTGACAAAGTAGTGCTCCAAAGTTTATACGACACAAAGTAAAGCATTTATAAAATCTGGGAGAAAATATCTGGGTATAGTGGAGTCTTGTTATATTTTCTGTGGCGTAATGGGTTTGCATTATAATTCCAAAGGCAATGATAGTCAGGTATGGTCCTTTCCCTCAGGGAACTTTACTATGATTTTACTTGCTACATGTCTTATTCCAATTAGACTAAATTAGACTCCTAGCTCTATAAGGTCAATGGCCCTTCCTTATCTAAACTGTTTACCTCTCCTCAGTGCTTAGCACCATCTCCGGCACATAGAACATGCTTAATAAGGGTGAATTGAATTGAATGGTGCTTCTAGTCCAGTAGGGGCCCTTCCATACAAATACCTTCTTATAAAATAACACATAACACCTACATTGGGGAGGTTTTAGTAAACACTGATGACTAGACCTATGATTTTTATTGATAAGGGAAATTACCAGGCAAGGAAACTATCTACCATGCAGGTAGCACCTTCTCTGCAATGTGTAGTCTTAATTGTCTAGAACACTGAGAAGTTAAGTGGCTTGCTCAGAATCTCACAGCCAGTAGTAGATATCAGAAGCAGTACTTGAATCTAGGTCTTACTGGCCTGCAGGCTAGCTCCTCAGACAAAATCATCGGAAAGGTTTCCTGAAGGAGGTGGTATTTGAACTGGAGTTCTCAGTGGTTGCATGATTAAAGGTTCATTGCTTTCTCCTGTTCTTTTCTCTCTATACTTCCTCATCAGTTCCTGAGGCTTCAATTATAAAGTACCAGGCTTGAGAGGAAAGATGAATGGATAGAGTCAGACCTTCTTCTCACCTTTAACTTGCTAAGTTAGCTTGAATAAGTCACTTAGGCCTTCAGGGCAACTAGATGACCTGTAAAGTTCCTTTGAGCTCCATGGTTACCTTTATGTAGATGATGTCTAAATCTCTATCTCCCTACCAAGCTTCAGTCCTATATTTCAATTTGCCTGCCAGCTGGCAGGGTGTTTTGACGTTAACTCAAATCTAACTTGTAAAACTACTCATATGCCTACCAAAATCAACTTTCTCGCCTCACTTGCCTTTCTGTTAATCGTATTCTTCCAGTCACCCAAGCTTGAAGCCTTAGAATCACGACTGACTCTTTCCTCTGCCCCCATAGTCAGTCATTAAATCTGTCAATTTTTTTTCTTGAAGTATCTTTTTCCTGTAGTTTTTCCTTTCCATTCTGACTACCACACCCTAATTCAGACCCTTGTCATCTTTTGCCTGTGATAGCTTCCTAGATGGTCTCAGTGCTTCTGTTTTTTCTCTCCTCCAATCTATCCTACACATTGCTGCCAAGCTAATTTTAAGATCTTACCACGATAATGTCACTCTCCTACTCAAAATTTGTAGTGGTTTCTTTGTGGCTACTTACAGAATAACGCCAAACTCCTTAAGCCTGGAGGCCCAAATCCTTCAGAATCTGGTTTTGTTCTACCTCCCCATACCTAATTCCAACCTACCATTTTCTGGAACCCTCTGCTACTGTCAAACTGCTCTGCCCACTAATCTCTGAATGTGTTTTACACTGCACAACTTTTTGCAACATAAACACAACTCCTTGCTTTTCTGTGATCCCATACTGAACTCTTCCATGTGTCTGTCTGTATGCATGTATGTATGTATGTATGTATGTATGTATGCATGACTGTATATGTGTATACACACACATTTCTACACCATGAATGAAATGAACCCCTTTCATGTCTCCATCAGAAATTCTTTTCCTTCAAGGACCAGTACAAGACACTGCCTCCCTGAAATCTTCTGTGTCTTCTAACTATATGTGATTCCTCCTTCCCTGAATACTTCGTACCATCCTCTTTTACCTCATATATTCTTAATCATATTCTAATAGTTGAGGTACACATGTTATTCCCTCATCTTGACTCCAAGAATTCTCTCTGGTGGCCCCCCCATGTCTGGAATCCTTTCTGAACTCATCTCCATTTCTTGGCTTCTTTCAAGTCCCAAATAAAACCCTATGTTCTACAAAAAGACTTTCCCACTCCCTCTTAATTCTAGTACCTTATCCCTTTTAATTATTCCTTATCTATCCTGTATATAACTTGTTTTTAACACATTTGTTTTGCTTGTCATCTCCCCCAATTAGATTGTAAGCTTCTTGAGGGCAAGGACTATCATATCATATAATACTTATCACAATGCTTGACACATAGTAGGTGCTTAATAAATGTTTTTGACTGACTATTCTCTCACTATGGATCACAAGCTCTTTGAGGGCATGGATATATTGTTTTTAATTTCTGTATTTGTAGTTCTTAGCATAGTAGATTATACATAGTACATGCTAAAATGTTAAAATGAAGTATGCCAAGTCATTCTAGATTAACCTAATTTCCTTATTTGACAGGATTACTAAAGACTGGTAGATTGGGGAATGCTTTAAATAGAGCTGACCTAGATAACTGCAGAACATTTGACAAAATCTTCCATAAGAATGTGAGATTCAAAGAGAAGACAGATGTGGACTAGAATAGTGCTTGGCAATAGTAAAAGGTTTCTGAACATGCAACAACCAAAATTAATTAAAAATTAAACATGTAACGAATCTGAGGTGTTTCTGGCAGTGCTTGCCTGTGTTGCATCATGCAACTTCACTGTAGCCTTGGTTCTGAAAACAAAACATGCATAATTTGCACTGCACATGATATCCTTCCATGCAATGCCAATGAACATTACTGAAATGTGAAAAGGGGTTGTGAGTGGAAAAAGGTGAAGAAGCCCTGGACTAGACAATGGTAACAGTTAAGTGGATTTAGAAATGGCTCTTGAATCAAACCCCCAAAACAGTCATTAATGGGTTGATTTCAGTTTGAGAAGAAATCTCTAGTAGACTACCTTAGAGATCTGTTCCTGGCCCTATGTAGTTAATAATTTTTATCAATGACATGGATAAAGGCAGAGATGGCATACTAATCCAATGTGTCAATGGAACAGAAAAGGAGAGAAAGCTAAAATGATGTGTGGCAGCGTCCTCTTGCAAAAAGATTTCTCCTAGCTGGAATGTGGGGTCAAATCTAAAAGCGTGAAACTGAAAAGGAATAAATGTGTCCCTTCCCCCCAAAAATGTCACAGATATAACATTGGAAAGCATGACTAGATGACTAGAGAGCAATTTGTCTGAAAAAGATTAGAGTTTTTAGAGGACAGAAACTTGAATAAGCCAACAGTGTGATAAAGCAGTCAAAAAAACCTGATGTAATCTTAGGTTTCATTAATTGAGGTAGAGTATTGAGAAGGAGACTCTTTTCTGGTAAAAGCATTTAAGGAGTAACTTGTTCAATCTGAAGTACCATATTTTAGGAAGGATCAATGATAATCAATCAATAAACACTGACTAAGCTCCTACACATGACAGGGACTGTGGATAAAAAAAGACAGATTGAAATAGTCCCTGCTTATAGTCCTTTTTTTTTTTTTTTTGCTTTATGGAGGGGAATTGGGGTTAAGTGATTTGCCCAAGGTCACATGGTTAGTTTTTGTGTTAAGTGTCAGTGGCCGGATTTTAACCTAGGTCCTCCTGACTCCAGGGCCAGTGCCCTATTCACTATGCTACCTAGCTTACCTACCTACCCCCTGCTTATAGTACTATACATTTTATAAGGGTAGACATGTCCCTCTCCGAACACATAAAAGACAGAAAAACATAAAAATAAATTTATTTTGGGGAAATGGAAGCCAAAAGTAGACAAAGGAATGTCATTAAATAAATATTTATTAAGTGTTTACTAAGTACTAATGACTGTTTTAAGCTTTGGGGTACAAAGAGAGGTAAAAGACAGTCCCTGTTCTAAAGCAGCTCACAATCTAATGAAGGATAAGTTTTCATGGAAAAGACGATGACTAGAGAGTTTTTCATGTAGAAGGTGGTATTTCAGTTTATTCTTCAGGGTAACTTGGGATTGTAAGAGGTAGAAATGAGGAAGGATATCATTGAGGGACAGTGTGAGCAAGGGCAGAGATAGGAAATGGAATGCTATGCATGTGTAAGTTTAAGAAGGACATTTTGGCTGGATCATAGAGTATATAGAGGAGAATCATGTATATATTAAGGCACAAAAGGTGTGATGTGAAGGGTTTAAATGCCAAAGAGAAGATTTTATATTTGATTCTAGAGCAGGGGTTCATTAACCTTTTTTTGTATAATGAACCTCTTTGGCAGTCTAATGAAGGCTATGAACCCCTTCTTATATCTAAAAAATATGTAGGATTACAAAGGAAACAAAAGTTTAGAAGGTATAATTTTTGTCCCTATCCAAGTTCACAGACCTCTAAAGTCTTTCCATAGACACGTCCCTCCCACCCCCAGCTTAAAAACCCCTGATGCAGAGATAACAGGTAATTAACTACTCCAGTTCATTGAACAAGTGTGACATGGTCAGACCTAAGCCTTAGGAAAATGTAGAGAAAGGAGAAACTTGAGAAAGGGAAAACAATTAGGAAGAAATTTGGTAGTTGTGTGAATAGAGAGGAGACAACTATAGGAGATATTGGTGGCATATATAACAATATTTTGACAAGTAATTAGATATGTGGGGTGAATGAGATTGAGGAATTGAAAAGGACTCTGAGATTGTAAACCTGGGTATATGGAAGGATGGTGGAACCTTTAACAGTAATAGGGAAGTTCAGAAGAGGGGTAGATTTTTTGGGAAAGACAATGAGTTCTGTTTTGTTTCCTCTGAAATTAAGATGTCTACAGGGTATACAGTTTGAAATATTCAATTGGCAGTTGTGATATGTGCCCCAAGGCTCTGTCCTGGGCCATCTTTTCTTTTTATTCTATACTCTTTCAGTTCCCTATGCAGATAATTCTCTCCATCTATCCAGCCCTAGTCTCTCTCCTAAACATATTCACACATCACCAATTACCTCTTTCATGCTTCAAACTGGATATTCCATAGGCACAGCAAAGTCAGCATGTCTAAAAATAGAACGCATTATCTTGCCCGTTGTACCCTCTGTACTCTTCAGGGCACCACTACCCTTCCAATAACTCTCCCTTAAATCTTGGTGTAAACCATTAATCTGTTGCTAACCTCCACATTTCTCTTATATGTGCCCCCCTCTAAATCCACACAGCCACACCCTAATTCAGGCCCTCATCATCTTTCCCTTGAATTGCTTTAATAGTCTTTTTTGGGGGATGGGTCGGTAACTAGCAATTGGGGTTGAGTGACTTGCCCAAAGTCACAAAATGACTAGTAAGTGTCTTAGGCTGGATTTCAACTCAGGTCCTCCTGACTCCATGTCCGGTACTTTAAGAAGATTAATTTTACAGTTGAGTGGAGGGTAGTCTTCTTACCTCTCTACACTGTTTGCACTTACTCCTCTCCATCCAGAGTCAATGGCCTTTTTGAAGTTGCTCAAACATGTTAATCTATCTCTCATCTCTATGCTTCTGCACTGGCTGTCTGCTGAACATGCCTGTTCTGCTTCCTCACCTTTGCTTTTTGGTTTCCGTTACTTTTTTCAAAACTCAGCTCAAATCCCACCTTCTTCAGGACTGTCCTGGTCCCTTAGATGCTAGAAGATGAAATTACCTTCCATTTATTCTGTATATATCTTGTATATCCTTGGTTATTTACCTGTCATCTCTCCATTATAATGTAAGGTCCTTGAAAGTAGGGCCTATTTTTGACTTTATTTATATTCCTAGTGCTTAACACAGTAGCTAGTATATAACAAGTGGCTAGCATATAAATGCTTACTGACCAACTGACTGATTGGAGCTCAGGAGACAAACTGGAACTGGATATGTAGATGCATGGGTTATTCATATAAAATCAATGATTTAAATCCATAGGAATTCAATGAGAGCGAGAAGTTATCAGTAAAGAGCTTTAGAATACCCCATAGTTAGGGGGCACAATATTGATAATGATCCAGTAAATTCTGAGGAGGAGCAGGGAAGGGGGCAGTAGATATGGAAAAAATTGAAGAGACCATGATGGAATGACTGATGAGCCAAAATTGTGGAGTAGACAGGCAGGTAAGAGACACAATTAGAGTGGTTGGTCTTGGCAAAGAAAGGGACTACTTTTCAGAGAGACAAGAATAAGGAGGTGAGACTAGGGAGATAATACTGAGGGTTTCTGAGCTGTAGAAGAGGGGAGCAGAGGGAGCTCATGAAGATGGCTTCTATTTTTCTAAATTAGGAGGGCAGGTCCTCTGTAAAAAGGGAAAGGAAAAGGGTGCTGGAAGGGTCTTGAGGAGAGGAATGTATAAGATACTGATGGCAGAGAGTATAAGAGTCAATGAAAGAAAAAGGACTATCATGAAACAGTAAAGGCCTAGTTGAAATTATTTAAGAAAGTTGTAGTAGACCTAGCCAAAACTTTTACCTTATATTATAGATGTGTCTGTGAATTCTAAAAAATTATACCAGAATTTCTTTTTTTAAACAAATGCTTTATTAACTTCTGTTTTACATCATTCATTTCCGCCAGATTTTGAGTTACAATCATTTCCCCCCCGTTATTCCCCTACCCAACCTCCCAGAATAGCAGTCCCACAAGATATCGCTTCCTCCAATCTGCTCTCTCCCATACCTTCTCCCATACCCCCTTCGACTTTTCCATTAGAGGAAGGTGAATCTTTGTGTCCCAATGCCTGCACATCTTATCTCCCAATTATAAGCAAAAGAGTATTAATAATAGTATTTATATATATTTGAAACATTTAATGTTAAGACCTCGAATTTTAGATCCATTTCCTTCCTCCCTTGTCACCCATTCCCTCTGGGGAGATAAGTAATTCAGTATATGTTGTACATGTCTAGCTATGCAAAACATTATCATAGTAGATATATTGTACAAAGCTGCTTATAATTCCCTCCCACTCATCCCACCCCCCCACCTGGTCCATTCCCTACATGATCCTGTCCCTCTTCTATAGTGGGTACTTGCAACCTCCCCTCCCCCCAAGGATGCCCTCCCATCCATCATCCCTCCTCTCATTCCCCTTCCCCCTATTCTGCTGCAGGTTGAGATATCCCATTTAGTATGTATGTCATTCTCTCCCGGAACCAAATTCAATGAGAATGTGGTTTTGCCTTTTTTGCCTTCCTATTCTCCCCCTCCCTTGCAACCACTTCCCTTTGCTTCTTCTACATGACATAGTTCACCCTACCCTGTCTCTCCCCATCTCCTCTTGCCACTTTCCTCTCTCACCTCATAATTTCATCCCTTGAGTATTCTCCCTTCCCAACAAATTCAACTTATGCCCTCTATCCATATATAACTGTAACCATATAAACACACATTCACATATGTATTCATATGACCACACCCCCTTCTTCCATTATTTTCATAGTGAGAAAGATATCATCAGTCACAGTTATTGTTTTCCATATAGGAATGTAAATAGTTCAACTTTGATAAGTTCCTTTTGATTTCTTTTCCCTGATTACCTTCTCAGGCATCTCTTCCTTCTTGTGTCTGGATGTCAAATTTTCTATTCAATTCTGGTTTTTTCCTCAGGAATGTTTGAAAGTCCTCTATTCCACTGAATGACCATATTTTCCCCTGAAACAAAATACTCAGTTTTGCTGGGTAGGTGACCCTTGGGTTCATTCCCAGTTCTTTTGCCCTCTGGAATATCGTATTCCATACCCTTCGATCCCTCAGTGTAGAAGCTGCCAGGTCCTGGGCTATTCTGATTGTGTTTCCACAATATTGAAATTGTTTCTTCCTGGCTGCTTGTAGTATTTTCTCCTTGATCTGGGGATTCTGGAACCTGGCTATAATATTCCTGGCAGATTTCTTTTTGGGATCTTTTTCAGGAGGTGATCTCGGTGGACTCTTTCAACCTCTATTTTGCCCTCTGGATCGAAAACATCAGGGCAATTTTCCTTGAGAATTTCTTGAAGGGTGATTTCTAGGTTCTTTCTTTGATCATGGCTTTCAGGTAGTCCAATAATTTTTAAGTTGTCTCTCCTGGATCGATTTTCCAGGTCAGTGGTTTTCCCCATGAGATATTTCACATTGACTTCTAATCTTTCATTTGTTTGGATCTGCTTAACAACATCTTGATTTCTCATAAAGTCATTAGCTTCCATTTGCTCCAGTCTAACTCTGAAGGAATGAATCTCCTCAGTGAACTTTTGAGATTCTTTTCCCATCTGGCAAATTCGACTTTTTAAGGCATTCTTCTCCTCATTGCCCTTTTGGGCCTCCTTTGCCATTTGAGTTAGTCTATTTTTTAAGGTGTTGTTTTCCTCAGTCAGGCTGTTCACCTTCATTTCATACTTTTCCTGCATCCTTCTCATTTCTCTTTCCAATTTTTCCTCCACTTCTGTTATTTGATTTTTAAAGTCCTTCTTAAGGTCCTCTATGGCCTGCAACCCGCTCATGTTTTCCCCTGGGGCTTTTGGAGCAGGACTTCTGACCTCACAGTCCTTTTCCCGCTCTATGCCCCCCAAAATAGGAGTCTAGGGTTGCATTTTTCTGTTTCCTTTGCCTTGGCATGTTGCCACTTAATTGCTTGACTTTTGGGCTTGTTGCCACACTATGGCTTTAAGGCCAGATAGAGGAATTTTCGTCCCAAACGTGTGGGGGCAACTTCCGTTTCTGGCAAGCTATAAACCCACCCACAACTTCCACCCTAGATCACAATCCAGATCCAGGGAGGTTAAAGCAAGAGTGATTACCCCCCAAGACTGATCGCTGGATCTCCCTACAGTTCGCAGGCCAGGAGCTGGAGCTGCCTCTGAAAACTACACAATGGTGTGTCTCCTCAGTGGCTTCTAGCCCCTGGGGAGGGAGCCGATGCATTCGCCAAATGCTGGTCCCAAAGTCCATAGGACACTAACCTCTTACTTTGTCCTAGGCATGTCTATGTTGATAATTCTGGAGTCGCCACAGCTGCTGGTGTTCTGGGGTCTCTCCAGGCAGCTGCTGGCCCAGCCGCCCTGGGGCTAAAACGTTGGCTCATGGGGACCTGGGTTCCGCTTGGCTTGGCTCCCCGTGCTCTGCGCGCTGCCAGGTCCCAGACCACTGCGCTGGTCCTTCCTGCAGGGCTGCTGGGCTGTCCTCAGCGGGAGGTTAGCTTCTCTGTTTCATTCTGTGGGTGCTGGGGCTCCAGAAGTTGTACAGAGTCCCCTTTTACATAGTTTGGGGGGATCTGGGGGCAGAGCGGCCCAGAATTTCTTGATATGAAAAATTGTCAAACATATTGGACTACCTGAAAACCATGATCAAAGAAAGAATCTAGAAATCATCCTTCAAGAAATTCTCAAGGAAAACTGTCCTGATGTTTTAGAACCAGAGGGCAAAATAGAAGTTGAAAGAATCCACCACTCACCTCCTGAAAAAGATCCCAAAAAGAAAACTTCTAGGAATATTATAGCCAGGTTCTAGAATTCCTAGATCAAGGAGAAAATATTACAAGCAGCCAGGAAAAAACTATTTCAATATTGTGGAAACACAATCAGGATAGTGCAGGATCTGGCAGCTTCTACAATGAGGGACTGAAGGGCATGGAATATGATATTCTGCAGGGCAATGGAGCTGGGATTAAAACCAAGAATCACCTACCAGCAAAACTGAGTATCATGTTTCAGGGGAAAATATGGTCATTCAGTGGAATTAGAGGACTTTCAAGCATTCTTGATGAAAAAACCAGAGTTGAATAGAAAATATGACATTCAGATACAAGAAGCAAGAGATGCTTGAGAAGGTAAACTGGGAAAAGAAATCATAAGGAACTTATCAAAGTTGAACTATTTACATTCCTACAGGGAAAAATGGTAACTGTAACTGATGAAACTTTTCTCAGTATGAAAATAGTTGAAGAAGGGTATATGGGCATATGAATACATACGTGAATGTGTGTATATATGTTTTCAGGTATACATAAATAGAGGACATAGGTCGAATTTAATACGATGGGATGATACTTAAAAGGTGAAATTAAGACGTGAGAGAGGAATATATTGAGAGGAGATGGGGAGAGACAGAATGGGGTGAACTATCTCATACAGAAGAAACAAGGGAAAATGGTTACAAGGGAGGGGAAGAACAGGAAGGCAAAAAGGCAAAACCTTATCCTCACTGAATTTGGATCAGGGAGAGAATGACATACATACTAAATAGGGTTTCTCCCCATACAGAGTAGGGGAGAAGGAGATGAGAGGGGGATCAATAGAAGGGAGGGCAGGCTGGGGGGGGGGGAGTTGGAAGCACCCACTTTTGAAAAGCGACAGGATCAAAGTGGGCAGTGGACCAGCTAGGAGGTGGGATGGGAGGGAGTGAAATATAGTAAATCTTTTATAATATATCTACTATGGTAATGTTTTGCATAGCTACACATGTATAGTATATACGGAGTTGCTTATCTTCCTTTTAAAACCAAATTTAAAAAAATATATAAATATTACAATTAATACTATTGTGCATATAATTGGGAGATAAGATGTGCAGGCATTGGGGCATGAGGACTCACCTTGCCCTACTGGAAAAGTTGAAGGGGGTATGGGAGAAGAGATGGGAGAGAGCAGATTTGGATGAGGGGATACCCTGTGGGAATGTTATTCTGGCGTGGTGGGTAGGGAGAAAATGGGGAAAAAATTATAAATCAAAATCTGACGGAAATGAATGATGTAAACCAGAAGTTAATAAAGCAAAAAAAAAAAAAGAGAATAATTACAGGGAGCCTAAGCTTAATTGCTGGATATGAATTAGAGGACACACATATACATATGCACATATCTAGAAGTGAAATGAGAGGACTCTAGACCAACCCTCTTATTTTGCAGATAAGCAAAGTTCGGCCCAGGGAGGTGAAAGGGCATACAGGTAGAGATAGGATATTTGCAAAGGAATGCAATCACATTAATTTCAGTAACATAAATAATGATTTACATTAATTAGATATTTCATCAGACTTGTTTTAATTATTTCTAAATGTACATTATGTATGATGGATGCTAATAAATCTGTTTTGAAAGTAGTTAAAATTTTTGAAATAGAAGACATTAGAGATGGTAATTTTATAGTCCCTTGAAGTACAGATTGAGAATTTGAAGTCCAGAGAGTTTAAATGACTGATTTAATCTCCTTTTCTTCTTCCTAGGCTTACTGTGAAGGTAAGTGCTTTGTAAACACTAAAATTCTATAAAAATATGGGTCAGTGTTATTGTTATTTCATGTAAAAGAAACAGTGGCAAAATGTGTGCTTTCATAAGCTGACTAAATATTTTCCTTACAATTTTATTTACATAACTACCTACAATGAGAGGAAGTGTGGTGAGGTAAATTGGGGACCAGTACTGGAGACAGTAAGACCTGGGTTAAAGTAATGCTACTGACATGTATTGGCTGTGTGAACATGGATAATTCAGGTGTACAATGCCCCAACCAACTCTCTAATACTATGAGTTACAGACAAGTTGATGAACTATATAAATCAGGGATACTTCTCAGGGGTAGGCTACCTCTTCCCTTCAAAAGTGAAATTAATCAACTTTTTTTCCCCATAAACTCTGCAAATAAATGATAGCTAGCAAATGACCAAAGATCAGCAATTCCAAATTATTAAAGTGTTATCCTATAGAATTTTAAAAAATGATTATAACAAATACTTTTCTAAAATTTCCCATTTTCTTATAATTTAGAAATCAAATTTAACATATAATTTCCATTTACCTTGAGACTATTAATTAATCATAATGATAATTTAGACCTTATATCTTTATATAAGGACTTCAGACTTTCAAAAATGTTTTTGCATAATTACCTCATTTGCTTTCCACAGAAACCTTATGAGAACATTAAGAAATGTAATTTGTAATCTGTATTTTGCAGATGAAGAAACTGAGGTACAGGATTAAGTTGTAGTATTGGGAATTATGTAATATAAGAACTAGAAGGGATTTGAGAGATCATTTTGTGCAGTAATATCAAACTCACATAGAAACTAGGGCCACTAATCCATATATAAGGTTTAGTGAACCTGAGTGCACATATTGATTCAGAAAACCACACATTAACATCTGTTTTTTATTGTATTTTTATTTATTTTGTTAAATACTTCCTAATTATGTTTTAATCTAGCTTAGGACCAGAAAATTATACCTCACATTTGGCACCCCTGCTTTACAGAAAATCTTAATTTTACAGATAAGGAAACAAAAGCTGGGAACAACCAAGGTAATGAATCTAATTAATGCAAAACTGGGGACTTGAAGTCTGGTCTTTCTCTCTATGTCTAGTAGTTTTCAAATACTTAACACGTATTGTGCTATTTAAAATGAAACAATCTGTTAGCAGTTCAATATAAAAAATTTCAAATTTTTTTTATAGGAAAAAAACTCACCTGCAGTAAAATCTTTATTCAAATCAATAAATGCATGAGAATGTGGTCTTCGCATTTTACTTGCAGTATTCAGTACGGGATGCCAGGATAAATTCCTAAAGGGGAAAAAATAGAAAATGCTGTTAATGAAAACTTGCAAATGAATCCTTTTCTATGACATGCCAACTAAAACATACAGTATTTTGAGCTATTAAATTCTGCCTACATGGCATCACTAAGACAATATACAGCTGATTTATAATGGCTATTTGAACTAATTTTACTAAAACTAGAAAAAGATGAATTATGCACCTCAGAAAAAGAATAGTTTCAGTTTTTGTACCGAAGCAACAAAGTACATAAGACCACATTTCTTTTCTCATCCTTAAGCAGGCAACGAAATTATCTGTAATAGCTCTAAAAGTGCTGTCTTCCCAATGAGAAAGAGAATGTGATATAAAAGAATATATTTGAAATGGGCATCTATGTAGCTAATGATAATATTCAGCTGCCTTGTAATTCAAGACTGCCAATCTATCTAGGCAAAGTGGATGTAACACCAGTTGCTGTGGGGAGTTCCTGATTAACTTGATGAATTCCTCCAAGATGGGATGAGATTGCTGGGCATGTTTAGAGATTCTTTTTGTTTAGAGATATCAAGGGCTACTTTTCTAGGTGGAGTGGTCAAGTCTACTGGTATCTAACTGATAAGCACAGAGAACTCCTTATTACTTCTTACTGTCTGAAGTGGCCTAAAAAGTAACTGGCTGACCAAGACTTAGAAGGATAAAGAATTGTCTGAGTTAGCTGACAAGACACTTAAGTCTGTTTTGCATTTCCATTTCCCTGTTCAGAAAACAGACCAAATGCAGTAGATGAGGTCTAGTTCTGAATGAGGACTAGATTCTAAATTCTGTATTTGTGCAGTCTTAGGAACTAGAAATGCCTATCTTTGGGCAGAGGCAGATGGGCACTGCATGTGCTTGCAGGGATTCTGAGAATGAACTTTCCCTAAGTGTTTCTAGAGACCAGGGCACTAAGATTTCCTTCCTATGGAAGGACACGGAAGAGGAAGAAACGTGGATGCCTGCAGGACCTGAGAGGATTGTTATAGACAGTTATATCTGGAATATAAGGGATTTTGAATTCCCCAGGCTTCATGGTCCCAGAACCTAACCTACTCAGAGAAAAGAGATTTTCTTTTTTTTTGGAGGGCAACTGGGGTTGGGCAACTGGGGTTAAGCAACTTGTCCAAGGTCACACAGCTAGTCAGTGTTAAGTGTCCGAGGCTGGATTTGAACTCAGGTCCTCCTGAGTCCACGGCTGGTGCTCTATTCACTGCGCCATCTAGCCCTAGCCACCAGTAAGACAGATTTTCTTTGTAGCACCAACCTTAAGAGTTGCCCCAAAACAATGTGAAAGGGAGCTCCGAACAACTTCTGGAGCCACAGCACCCACAGAACGGCACAGAGAAGCTAACCTCCTGCTGAGGACAGCCCAGCAGCCCTGCAGGGAGCGGCCAGCGCAGCACTCTGAGAGCAGGCATCACAGCACGCTGGGAACCGACAGCGCAGCCCGCAGAGCGGAGCCCAGGTCCAAGGCTTTAGCCCCAGGGCGGCCGGGCCTTCAGCCAGCTGGAGGGACCCCAGAACACCAGCAATTGTGGCGATTCCAGAATTATCAGCACAGATATGCCTAGGACAAAGTGAGAGGTTAGTGCCCTATGGACTTTGGGACCAGTATTTGGGGAATGCGTGGCTTCCTCCCCTGGGGGCAAAAAGCTGCTGAAGAAACAGCTGCACAGAAGCCATTTTGCAGCATCAGTAGTGGCTCTAGCTCCTGGTCTACAAACTGTAGGAAGATCCAGCAATCAGTCTGGGGGTTAATCGCTTTTGCTTTAAACTGCCTGGATCTGGATTGTGGTATGGGGGGGAAGTTTGGGGTGGGTATACAACTTGCCAGAGTGGGTGGAGGCTTTACAGAGGCCACCCAACTGGCAGAAGTTGTGAAAACCCCATGTTTGGGCGAAAGCTCCCCTGTCTGGTGGCAGAGTCCTACTGTGGCAACAAGCCCCAAAATCAAGTAAATAAGTGGCAATATGCCTAGGCAAACGAAACAAAATAAACAGAAAAGTTCAACATTGGACTCCTATTTTAGGGGCAAAGAGGCTCAAAGCATGGAGGAGGACTGTGAGGTCAGAACTCCTGCACCAAAAGCCCCAAATGAAAATACAAGCTGGCTACAGGCCATAGAGGACCTTAAGAAGCAGATAAGAGAAGTGGGGGAAAATTTGGGAAGAGAAATGAAAAAGATGCAAGAAAAGTATGAAATGGCAGTCAACAGCCTGACTGAGGAAAATAACACCTTAAAAAATAGACTAACTCAAATGGCAAAAGAGGCTCAGAAAGGCAATGAGGAGAAGAATGCCTTAAAAAGTCGAATTTGCCAGATGGAAAAAGAATCTCAAAAGCTCACTGAGGAGATTCATTCCTTCAGAGTTAGACTGGAGCAAATGGAAGCTAATGACTTTATGAGAAATCAAGATGCTGTTAAGCAGATCCAAACAAATGAAAGATTAGAAGGCAATGTGAAATATCTCATGGGAAAAACCACTGACCTGGAAAATAGATCCAGGAGAGACAATTTAAAAATTATTGGACTACCTGAAAGCCATGATCAAAGAAAGAACCTAGAAATCACCCTTCAAGAAATTCTCAAGGAAAACTGCCCTGATGTTTTAGATCCAGAGGGCAAAATAGAGGTTGAAAGAATCCACCGATCACCTCCTGAAAAAGATCCCAAAAAGAAAACTCCCAGGAATATTATAGCCAGGTTCCAGAATCCCCAGATCAAGGAGAAAATACTACAAGCAGCCAGGAAGAAACAATTTCAATATTGTGGAAACACAATCAGAATAGCCCAGGACCTGGCAGCTTCTACATTGAGGGATAGAAGGACATGGAATATGATATTCCAGAGGGCAAAAGAGCTGGGAATGAACCCAAGGGTCACCTACCCAGCAAAACTGAGTATCTTGTTTCAGGGGAAAATATGGTCATTCAGTGGAATAGAGGACTTTCAAGCATTCTTGATGAAAAAACCAGAGTTGAATATAAAATTTGACATTCAGACACAAGAAGCAAGAGATGCTTGAGAAGGAATCAAGGAAAAGAAATCAAAAGGAACTTATCAAAGTTGGACTATTTACAGTCCTACATGGAAAAACAATAACTGTGTTTGATGAAACCTTTCTCATTATGAAAATAATTGAAGAAGGGTACATGGCATATGTTTACAGGTATACATGGATAGAGGGCACAGGTTGAATTTGATGGGAAGGGATGATTATTTTTTTTTTTAGAGGGCAATTGGGGTTGGGTGACTTGCCCAGGTTCACATGGCTGGGTTTTTGTTTGTGTGCTGGGTGTCTGGGGCCAGATCCAAGCTCGGGTCCTTCTGGCTCCGGGGCTGGCTCTCTGCTCGCTTCGCCACCTAGCTGCCCCAAGGAAGGGATGACTCTTAAGGGGTGAAGTCAAGAGGTGAGGGAGGAAAGTGGCAAGAGGAGATGGAGAGAGACAGGGTAGGGCAAACTATCTCATGTAGAAGAGGCAAGGGGAAGTAGTTGCAGGGGAGGGGAAAAACAGAAAGGCAAAAAGGCAAAAGCATATTCTCATTGAAGTTGGCTCAAGGAGAGAATCACATACATACTAAATGGAATATCTTACCCTCACTCACTCTCCTGAGTAGGGGAAAGGGGGATGAGAGGGGGGATGATGGAGGGGAGGGCATTCTGGGTGGAGGGGAGGTTGGAAGTACCCACTATCAAAGAGGGACAGGATCAAAGTAGGGAATGGACCAGGTGGGAGGTGAGACGGGTGGGAGGGAAATATAAGCAGTCTTTTACAATATATCTACTATGGTAATGTTTTGCATAGATATACATGTACAACACATACCGAATTGCTTATCTTCTCAGAGGGAGTGGGTGACAGGGGAGAAAGGGAATGGATCTGAAAATCGAAGTTTTAAAATTAAATGTTTCATAAGATGTCCAGGCAGTGGGGCTCAGAGATTCACCTTGCCCTAATGGCAAAGTCGAAGGGGGTATGGGAGAAGATATGGGAGAGAGCAGATTGGATGAGGGGATATCTGGTGGGACTGCTATTCTGGGGTGGTGGGTAGGGAAAGAACAGGGGAAAAATGTAACTCATAATCTGGTGGAAATGAATGATGTAAACCAGAAGTTAATAAAGCATTTGTTTAAAAAAAAAAGAGTTGCCCCAAATTTGAGGTTCACAGGTTGGGAATATTTAGAAAAACAAGGAAATTTTTTACTGTAGCATGCTGAATAATGAGATCAGCTACACAGTTCATGGGCACCATTTTACGTGGAGAATAAAAGCTAGTGAGTTACATCAAAGTACGGGTATGATGGGGAAGAATTGCTTTTTCCCCCCAGTAGCTCTAAAATCTATTTTCCTGTGGTAGGATGGTGGCATGGAGGAAAAGGGGAAGAAGTTGTGGAATCCAAACGATAGAACACTCTAAGTCTGTGTATGGGATGATTAGAGATCTATGAAAATGTCAAAGGACTGCCCCAGTGTCAACCCCAAGTTCAGTTGCCTTATTAGGGGAGCTAACAGGATAGTTAAATCAACCAACAAACATTTATTAAGAATTTATTATGTGCCAGATATTGTGCAGAATGCACTTACTGTGTCCCCGGTACTACGCTAAATCATAAGGATATAAATAGGGGGAAAAGTAGATAACCGTATCTTTAAGGAGTTTACATTCTAATGGAGGGAGACAACATATAAAAGAAGGCTGAAAGCAAGTGTATATGCCTGTGTATGTGGGGAAGTTACTTGTTCATAAGCAAGGCTGCTATGGAGGAAGTGGACAAGTCTAGAAAGTAAGGAGTAGAGCCGGGAATGAAGCATGGCCTACACCAGGGATGGTGAACCAAGGGGATTTGCTCTGTGAAGTCTGGATTCAAAGGGCCACGTGTAGCCTAAAGTCGCCAGTTCCCCACCCCTGGACTACACTTTATGTAATGGTGGTCTGGACCAAAGACTCATCATTCAGAAGATCACAGAGGACAAAAATGAAATAATTCTTGCCTTCAAAGAGCCTGCATTTTATTAGAGGGAGAAAATATGTATGTATGCATAAGAATATATATATGCGCACACACAAAATGGATACAAGTTAATTTGTAGAGAGAGGACATTAGCATTTGGAGGATCAGGAAAAGTCTCATAAAAAAGGTTGTGAATGAGCCCAGTTGTAAAGGGAGTCAATCTATGAGGTAGAGGTGAAGATGGTGTGCATTCCAAGTTTGAGGCCAGTACAAAAGCATAGAAATACAAGATAGAGTGTCATATGTGAGGAATACTAAGAAGGCCATTTTAGCTAGACTACAGAATGCAGAGAGAGCAGTAATGTATAATGAAGCTAGGAAGGCAACAGTGGGTATCCCCAAGGCCCTGTCCTGAGCTTTCTGTTCTCTCACTATACTGCTTTCACTTGATGACCTCAACAGTTCTAAGGGGTTTAATTATGCCTATGTGTGGCTGAGACAGAGTGGAAGAAGAGGTCATGGGTTCTAAGGAGACTTGTGAACTGAGAGGTTAGGTGTTTGTGGGCATATTATCATTTGTTGAAGTCCCCCAGTATGAAGGCAGGAAATGGAGAGAAAAGAAAGACTGCGAGCCACATACTTTAACTTTGGTAGTATTTTTTGTATTTCTGCATCAGTTCACAGGCTCCAAGTGTCCATTTTTGTAGGATGAAATAGAAGATATCTATCACGCTAATTTTTACTTTGAGTTCTTCTACAGGAGTTAACACCCTCTTAACTATATTTGGGGTAAACCTAAACATTAGCCAAGTATAAGCTATATATTTTGGAAATATCCTAGAATTACTATACATGGGAGCTATGAATCAAAGATCTATACTGATTCTTTAGGGAGTTAGCCTCCAGGATCAAACATAGTACATATGAACTCAGTCTTTGGAGGTCTTTGGTTATGGTTTACATGGAAATCTGGAAGACAGCAATATTGCTATGGTTCCAGTGCTTGAGAAAGTGTCATGGCAGAAATCCTTGTTGTTTCAAAAACACAGGGCAGCTAGGTGGTGCAGTGGATAGAGTGCTGGGTCTGACCATCAGGAAGATTCATCTTCCTGATTTCAAACTTAGCCTTAGACATTTACTAGGTGTGTGACCCTGGGGAAATCACTTAACCCTGTTTGCCTCCATTCCTCATCATGAGCTGAAGGAGATGGCAAACCACTCCAGTATCTTTGCCAAGAAAACCCCAAATGGAGTCATGAAGAGTCAGATATGACTGAAATGACTAAACAACATCACAATCAAACATTTAGAGGCTGTGATGGGTCAGTACTGCCCTAGGCTTCAGGCATACAGCAGGATACTTTAGAAGCTATATATGTCCTACACCTTGCCTTCAAGGCTAATTCGTTCATATACTAATTACTTTAAAATGCCTACTACATGAAATACATTGTGCTAGAAAAAAGACAGAAATAAATTAGACACGATCGATTTCCTTTTAGGAAGCTTATAATCTAGTGCTAATGAGTAAATATGTGCTGAGATAAGCATATTAATTACATGATATGATAAATATTTTAATTAAATGATTTGATATATAGATGGGAGACATACAAAATACTTCAGAAAAAGGGACAACTTTTTGCTGGGGAGGAGGTTCAAGGACACAAGACATTTTTAGAGAGAGAATGTGGTAGAGAGGAACGTCTGCCAGATTTGAAATAGGGCTCTGCTGCTTACTACCTGTATGACTTCAGGAAAATGACTTAACCTTTTTAGGTTATAGTTTCTCTGTCTACAAAATGAGGGGGCTGGACCAAAAAGGCCTCTATGGTCCCTTTGACCTCTATATCTAAGGTCCTATTATGTATGAAAACTATGAATAAAGATTAATGATAAAGACTTTTGATAAGTTACTATACATATCTTAAGAGATAAAGACTCACAAAGGAAATAAGATATGAGTTGGACTTTACATAAATGGTAAGAAATAAGGAAATCAGTGTAGGTGGCTATTACCCAACAACATTTTGTTTTTGATGATGATCATGATTAAAGATTTTGTTTAGTTTTCTATAATCAATTATTAGGAATCAGGTAACTTGTAAAATTTTCACCCCTTTTTAATGAGTTATAAACAACACAAATGTAGTGTAGGGAAGACTATAGTTGCCAGCTTAACTAATTATTACTATTTTTTTATCTTATTTTTTTGTCTTTTTGGAGGGGGAATGGCAGGGCAATTGGAGTTAAGTGACTTGTCCAAGGTCACACAGCTAGTGTGGCAAGTGTCTGAAGCCAAATTTGAACTCAGGTCCTCCAACTCCAGAGTTGGTGCTCTATTCACTGTGCCACCTAGCTGCCCCAACTAATTACTTCTAGAAAGCTTACTAGCCAACTAATATAAGAATGTTCTATGTAGATGAAAATTAGAATGGCAAGAATATAGGTTATGTATTGAATATTCTTATTCCCAGAACTTTATATAGTTATTAATGTGGAAAGGTTTTTGAGCTCCCTTTCCAATTAAGGTTCTGGCCTCCTTTGTCTATAGTTTCCTTTTTTAGAGGTTAGTTGAACTATTTCAGGAAAATTCACCATAAAGGTCTTGATGTATTTTGAGAAAGATCATGTGTAACATTTCATATGTAATTTTTCTTCTATTGTTCTTTTGTTATGTTTTGGCCCATTTTTGGAAGCTATCTACCGGTGGTAAAATGAGTCTTTCAAAATGAGAAAAATTTTGATCACTCAAAACCAAGTAAGTTTCAATAAACCTCTATAGGCTTATATTAATGAAATGTCAAGTTGCCTTACTTGAATTATGCAGAATATTTTTTCTTAAAAAGGAACCCATCATAAAGTATTGATTAGATATGAGAATTTGGCTATAATGACTTAAAAAAGAACATTTGTACTTGGTTGGGCAAAGCATGGACAGCACAAGGAGAGAGTATAGGAGAGGCTTTTCTTTTCACAGAGTCCATGTATTTCCCACTTATCTGTTAGAACTTTGCATTTATATCTGCCATTTCCTAGCATTCTTTATCTATTCTCATGTATCTAATATTTACCTATGCATGCCTCTTAAAAAAACAAGATGGGTAAGACAAAAATGGGGAATTTACAGTCTAATTATAGTACTTCAATTAAAACACCAAAGAGAGTAGTGAGACAGTAGAATTTTATAAGAAATTGCCTTTGGCATTTTTTATTTGAGACTCAATGCCAAGTACAAAATTATTCTTTTGTACTAATGTACAAGATTGAAGTCTTCAAAAGCATTTCAAGGAAAAAAAAACTGTTGATTTACTTTGTTGATTGATAATAAAGTTATTAAAATGAAACACTCTGAAAAATACCTTTAAGAAATTATAAAATCTAAACACTTTTGTGCCACCAAATAGAATCAGGATGACCAAATTCATTCTAGAAACTCTAGAAGAAAGTCTGGCTTCAGGAGGTATTTAGGAAGAATTTCCTAATCAAAACAATTTAGTTTGGTCATTGAAAAGAAATAAAATAGGCTTTAATTATCTGATCATTTATTGATTCTACCTTCTACATAATCTAGGCCAGATATTTTGAAATGAATCAATTAGAGTCTTCTGGAAGATTCCAATTATTATGCATAAGTATCATACATTATGCCTATATTAGGAACTTAATAAATGTATGCTGAATTGCACATGAAATGATGTCTTATTTTTTCATTTATCTAAAAAGTATGTCCCAAATGAGGAATCTAATATGACTATAAAGTGTCAATTGTTGATATATTACAATTCAATTATTTTCCAGACATTGCCTTCAATATATGTGCCTTATCTATATATTTTTCTTATTTTATTCTTACATGGAAGGAACTGAAAACTGTTTTAACTTAATATCTACACAATGCCTCTTGTTGCATACATGCAAGCTAAGCCCATCCTACAAAATTACTTTGATTTTTATCAAGAATAAAAATTGTTGCTTGCTTTTTTGTAGAATACTTATAATATAATTACAGAATAAAAATACAAATACTGTTGTCAATAGCATACATATACATCATGAAATTTATATCTAAAATTGACTTCATTTGCTCTATTATTTATGATTTACTCTTCAGATATAGCTTAAGTTTTTTAGCAAGAAGGAACTGATACATTTTTTTGCAAGCAAAAAAATTCACATTAATTGTAAACTTCTCAAATGTGTGAAATGACTGTGAAGACAAATGAGATGAAACATAAAATGAAACTAATTTCAAAAGGAAAACTACAGAGCAGTGACCTCCAGGTGGCCAATTTATTCCAGAGACGGTCTGATGTGTTTTATCTGATTATTGACATTTCTTGACCTCTGAAGGGAAGCCTAATTATTATTTTTTTTCTACAGGAACTACAACAATATTAAAGTGTACTACTCTGTGGGCATCATTACCCTTTAATCACAAAAAATTAGCATTTACTAAAGGGTGAATTTAAATGTAATTAATGTCAACTGCAGATGTTTGGTTGCCTATGGTAACTGACTTCAAAATGATTTTGAATTCACTCACTTTTTTGATAAACTTGTAAGGATATCAACGTTTGAGAATCCTTATTAAATGCAGTATCTATTTAATTTTTATAATAATATTTAGAAATTCATTTATGCTTCAACATCTACACATATAACTCAGGGCCCACCATTTCCCTCAATCTTTCTAACAAGCTTAGGTAAAATTAAATAAAAAAAAATCAGTGTCAACATGGATTGAGGAGGAAGTTATCTTCTCCTCCCACTCTGCAATACTTGGTTTCTCAACATCTCCTCTACTGGGGAGTTTTACTATGAATACCTCGCTCGTTTTAATTGATTTGTGCCAGTGTACCATGGTGGACAGAGGGCTAGCCTTGGACTTAGGAACATGTGGGTTCAAGCCAAACCTCTAATATAGCTTTGCTGTGTGACTGGGCAAACCACTAAGCTTCTCAATATTCTCTGGCAATTAATTGTCTAACACCAGACTTTGCAGATAAACCACCAATGTGCACTAGCAGAAGAGCTCTATACATTAATGAAATCATAGATCCACTCTCCACTTGCTCCCTCCCCCCCCAAAAAAAGGTTCATGAAGAGCTCTCTAGTAGCTCCCATAGTACTATTAGTTATATGTTGAATCTTATGACCCTAAATTATTTTTTTAAAAAGAGTGAGCCTAAATTCTTAATACAACATAAATCTTATTAGACTTAATATGTCAAATAAAAGCCACCGAATTAAATTTGTTTTTAGAGTTAATGAAACATTTTGATGCATTTGCTCTTAAAAAGAAAAATAAATACTATCCAAAGACCACTATTTAAATTGAATCACTAGCCTTTAAATATGAAAACTCTTATTCAGAATTCTTACAGAGTGGTAGAGTTAAAAGAGAAGACAAGCATGCCATTAAAAATACTTTATTTTTAAAATGAACCCCCAAAAATCAACTTTATATTGCAGATTATATAAGTATTACATATTTAGACACAATAATAAAGAATTACATTAATCTATATATTATAGGTAAATATTGTCTATGAAAAATACAAATTCACCTCAATTACAGATTAGCAAAACAAAAACCCTTTTTTCTTAGACAAGCATGCATATTTGTAACTAAAATCAATTTCAAATATAATTAATCACTAATTTTAATGAAATATGGATATGCTATAAAATATTTTTGTGAACAGAAATTATTATTTATGCTATTCTTAAAGAAAGCTGATAAACATCTTTCTGAAAAATCAATATAAGATTATAGTCCTAAACACCCTTGGGGAATCAGAGGCTATGCAATGCTAAGATTTAAATAAAAATCATCTTAATAGAATTTAAGAAAATATTCATAGCTCAAAATACTGACTCTGAAGGGCACAAAAATTTCCATTACATATTCAAAGGTCTGGGGAAAAAAATCAAAGCAAAACATTTCCTAATATTTCTACTTTGGTATAGTAGAAATTGTGCTGGATAGAAGCTGGAGCTTCTGGGTACAAACCCTGCCTGTATCTATTAATATCTGCATCATACCTGACCAGTCACTTTACCCTTCGTTCTCCCTGACCTCTCTGCAGCCTCTCATGTGGCTGATTCCCCTCTTCTCTGCAGGTTTTTGTGATACTGCCCTCTTTTGGTTCTCTTCCTACTTGTTGGACCACTTCTCTGTATGCTAAATCTTCAAATCACACCTACTAACAGTGCCAGTGCCTCAAGGCTCTGTCTTTCTTCTCTTCTCTTCTTCTTTTAAACTATTCACTTGGTGATCTAATTAGCACCTATGATTCTCAGATGAACTTGTCCAGCCCTGAGGTCTCCTGAACTCTAGTCTCAAATTTCCAAATGCCTTTTAGACATCTCAGGATAGATGTCCAACAACTATAATAACAAAAGCAGCAATAACAGTAACTAGCATTTCTATAGTGCTTTAAGGTCTATAAAGTGTGCGCGTGTATGCATACATATATACATACACGCGTATATAAATCGTATCTTCACAACCACATGGGGAAATAGATACTACTACTACTTCTACTACTATCTATATTTTTCAGATGGGGAAACTGAGGCAGATAGGTAAATGATCTGTGCAGGGTCACAAAGCTAGTTCATATCCAAAAACATCTTAAATTCAACATAACCAAAGCTGAATTAATTATCTTCCTCCAACACTCCACTCTTTCTAATTTCCCTATTACTATTGAGGGTCCATCATCTTCCTAGTCACCTAGGCTCAAACCTAGGTGTTATCCTTAACTCTTCACTTTTTCACCACCCATCTCTAATCAGAAATCAAGACAAGTCCTGTAGTTTCTTCCTTTGTAACACCTCTCATATATGACTCCTCCCCTCTGAGATTGAGACTACACTCATACAGATCCTCATCACCTAGCATCTATACAGCTCCAATAGCCTGCTGAATGGTCTCTCTGCCTCAGGTGTCATCCAACTTCAGAACATCCTCCACTTAGCTGTAAAATTAATCTTCCTAAAGTACAGCTCTGATCCTATCATTTCTCCAGCTCATCCCCCACACATCAATAAACTCAACTGCCTCCCAATTACCTCCAGGATCAAATATAAAATCTTCCTTTTGGTTTTCAGACCCATCTTAACCCGGTCTCCTTTTATAACTCTAGTCTTCTTACACCTTAATCCATACACTCTGCAATACAACGACACTGCTTTTCTGGCCATTCTTTGCATACAACATTCCTTCTTCCAACATCAAGACTCTTCTCTGGCTGTCCCCAGACTAGGAATGCTCTCTCTCTGTGTCTCTGTCTCCTCATCTCTGCTTCCCTGTTCACCTGGCTTTCCTTCAAGTTCCAGCTAAAGTCTCATGTCTTTAAGATGTTTAGTCTTAGGGCTCTCCTTCTGAGATTACCTCCATTTTATTATATATATATATATGTCTTATCTATACAAAGCTGTTTGAATGCTGTTTCCCCATTAGACTGTGAACTCCTTGATAGCAGGGACTGTTTTTACTTAATTCTTTTTGTTTTTGGCTTTTTTTGCACCCCCAGTTCTATATCCACTGTGATACCCAGCAGCTACCTCTATTTCTAGTTTACATTTAAAGCACAAATGAACATGTTAGCAGCATTGGAAGATATAATTTGCCTTTGATCAAAATAATGTGTATTTTCACTTTATCATCAAGAGCCATGACATTCCAAATTCTTGAATCACATCAGTTACAAACTATATTTTGGGAAACTGCTAATTAATATTGCCTACACTTTGTGTCAGATACAAACGTAATGATTGACAACAATGTCTGCAATACAGTAAGTGCTTAATAAATGCCAGTTGACTGAATGATTCTCAGAGACATTTCTTCATCTGGAAGAATGAAGTATTGGATTAGATGACCTCAAAAATCCTTTCCAGATCTAAGGTTATGCTCTTAAGATTCTAAAACAACATATTATATTACTATTACAAATAATTAATTTATAGTGAATAGGGCTTGGCTGACTATTAATAGACTTATTAAACAGAACTATCTATTCTCAATTGAAAACCAACAATAGGACAATTTGATCATGATGTACAGAAAATCATTTCACTAGTCCTGGTCTGGTTTGGGGAAAATAGAAAGAAAAAAATCTTGTTGGAGAAGAAATCCTGGGAATAAATGAATTTCCCCCTAGAATTAAATGTTTCTCTAGCAATGAAAAATGTTAAAAAACAGTCTTTAAAAAAAAAAACTGATGGATTCTTCAAGTTCTGATGGATTTCTCTAAACAACTTTGGAATAGTCACAATAAAAACTGATGTTATGTGCATGCTAAGGGAGAATCTAAAGGAATTATGAAGTGTTTTGAAATAACCTTGGTGCTTATTAAGAGGATGATTACTGATACTGATTATAACAATTGTCTTAAAGATTACCTATAATCTGTTTTTTGTATGATATAAATCTCAACACACTTTCATATAACTTTTAAAAAATAAGATCCAATCTAAATCTACATAATCCTTTGCAATAATTACATTATAAGCTATTATGGACAAGCACCTGCAATTTATCCTTAATCTATTATCAAGAAAATAAAATTATCTGTAAAAATGAAGTTTACTCTATTGAATTTGCTCATGATATAAGTGCTCCACTTAGTCAAATACTGAAGTATCATGATGAAAAAGATCCATTTTTTCCTGCCTTGACAAATGCTAACGAGATTTTAATTCCTGTTATACAACTCCTCTGAAGAAGAAATGGCCACAAAGTTTATAGTTATAAGTAACTGTATATGAATTCAAACATTCCATGTGATTTACTTGCAAATTAGAATAAATTGGGATCAAAGTGTGTAGCATATGTTTCTATCATATATTTCACATTTACCTATTTAAATAATAAACTCTTGGGCTTGGTCTATAAGGGGGAAGAAGAGGGAATAAGCTTTTATTAAGTACCTAAGTACTGGCACTATGCTAATAAGCACAAATTTTATCTCATTTTATCCTCATAGCAACCTAGGAGGTAGGTAGGTTACAGTTCAGGAAACTGAGGTACATAGAAGTGACTTGCTCAGAGTCACACAACTAGTAAATGTCTGAGGCTAAATGTGAACTCGGGTCCTCTTGACTTGAGGCCCAGCTGTCTATACACTGTGTTACCTAGCTGCTTCTATTTAAAGTGAACATTTTCAGCAGCATGGAAAGATTAAATAAATGTTAAATTTGTCCTTGATCAAAATAATAGGTATTTTCACTTTACCATTAAGAGTAAGATTCCAAATGCTTGAGTTATATCAGTCATACATTGTATTTTCAGATATTGCTAATTAACATTGCCTGTACTTTGTGGCAGATAAGTGCTACTTCTAAGAATGTGGAATATTGGCACATTATTTTAAGTCATTACAAGGTTAGATTAAGGAAGAAATTGAGGCCTCAACTATTGATTAGCAAAGTTAATTAATAATATTAAGTTAATATTTTCATTTGAATTCTTTTCTGATACTTTTCCTCAATTTTGTAAGGTAATGACTTGAATTTCATTTTTAATAAACTGAAATTTATTTAAGATAGTTTTCCATTTGAATTTAACTAAAATCCTTCTCCCATTGGTAAAAACTTGACAAAAATCCTTCTCTGATTCTTCCCAGAACTGCAATGAATTTCAAGTGAATTTCTGTGAACTTCAAGAAACAATCAGGAAGGTGTTAGACACAGTGACCATTGAACTATATCACGAAACATATGAATTGTGAACTGATTACTGACAACAAAAGTCAAAATAAATACAGTTATGGTAAGATCACAAGGTGATAGACTTGGATGTGGAAGGGGTCACAGAGGTTATTGAGTTTAACACCCCTCATTCTAGAGATGAGGAAACTAAGATGACCTCTAGAAGGCTAGGCAGATTAGGATGAGAAGGAATAGATGGGCTATAATTTGAACTACAAGAGAAATATTCACATTGATAAGATCATAAGTCCAGTGAAGTACTAGACAATAATAATTCCACATATTTATTTAAAAATTTGAATTAAACAATTTGAAGTAGGAGAATTTCATTTTAAAACTATTTTTCTCAGAAGAAATAATGGAAATATGCTGCTAACTTTGTATTAGGAGCAAGTAAAGAGGAACAGCATTACAAAGTTACAACAAAATATTTCTAAGAATTTTCTTGCAAAGTAAATAGAAAATTCGGAATAACAATATGGACTATTTTAGAGTTCTGAAATTCAAAAAAATTTAAATTTCACATGCATTTATTTTAAATGTTAAGTCACACAGGTTAAAAATATTCTGAGTATTTCCTCAGTTTTCAAAGAGGGGGGTTACTGGCCGTCTGAACACTATCACTAGGAACTGTGCGAATAAACAAAATTGGCTTGCATCATCCCACTTTTGAATATTTGTCCACTTTGTCACTCTGAGAACAAACAGGTGTAGAGCTTTCAGAGATATTAAAGGAAGCAAAGAAAATGGTGGGGAAAGAAGGGAAAAGATAAAGATTACCCACCTATTGGATTCTGGCCCACAGAAGACCGTATTGGTAACTCTGACATCCTTAGGGGTGAGTAATGGGCAATTTCCTCATAAGGGCCTGTAATGGGAATGGGAATTTGAAGATTTTCCCTGTCCCTTAACAGACCTAGGGGGGAGTTTGAAGACCTCCCCTGCTTTGAAAGTAAACTCTGCCCCCTAATAGGCTGAATGTAATCACATAGAGGGAATGTGATGGAGGGAATTTGCTGACAGGGCAGCAGAGCCCACAGGAAGTTTCCTAGCTGTGAAGATAAACTCTGTCCCCTAATAGGCTGAATGTAGTCACATGGAGCCTGTGATGGGAGGAGTTTTGCTAAAGGGAAGCAGAGCCCACAGGAATCTGGTTCAGACCTAGCAGGACATTGGGGGACTCATTAAGGAGACAGAGAGGTTTGTGAGTAAATATTGATCCCATACTGGTTTGTGGGAAGGCTGAAGGATGCTATGGTTCTCAGCGTTATTATGGCTTCTGAATATCTTTGGTACTATGATGGAATCGGCTTACTGGTTTTGGGATTTGGAGAGTTCCAGTAAAAGTTATCATTTAATAAGGATAAATAAATCTTTCAGTTCTATCCGCTATCTGGAGAATCTGGTATATTTTGTGAATGAACGTCATGCGATGCATATAGTCGTGGTCTTTATCAAGCTCATGGGTGTTGTAAATATTGCATTGGCGCTACAGGGCCTCCTTCAGATTCTATTCGATATGGCAATAGGAAAAAGAAGCATTTCCCCCTCACCAACCCTCTAAAATAGGAGTATCCAGATACTCCTCTCAAACTGAATCTAGTTTCAGATTTACCTCAAGTTTGTGTAAATTCATTGTGAATTGTACTAAAGTATGTTCTTTGTGTAAAAAAAAAAAAATCAAAATAACAATAATAAGTAATGTTTACACAGCCCTTTAAGTTTTGTAAAATGCTGTCTATACAGGGTGTCCCTAAAGTCTGGACACATAGGAAATCTCATTAATTAATTAAATTCATTAATATGGAAAATGGTCCCCAATAACTAATGAAAACTTTTATTTCATATGAAATTGTCATGGCTAAAATTTATGCTAATTAGATAAAATGTTGTTGAGAATTTCTTTCATTTCATTTCTTGAAAACATGCATAGTTAATGAGATTTCCTATGTGTCCAGAGTTTAGGGACACTGTACATTATCTCATTTGATCTTCACAACAACCTTGTGAGTTGGGTGCTATTTATCTCCATTTTTACAGATGAGGCCACTGAGGCTCAGGGATTAAGCAACTTGCCTAGGGTCCCACAGGTAGTGGATACCTGAAGTGGAATTCAAATTCAGGTCTTCCTGAAACCAAATCCACTATTTTATGCTCTCTGCCACCTAGCTGCCTTAAATGTAGGTGAATAAAACCTTGAACTATGGAAACACATATCTGTGAGCTTGTGACTGTAGTTCAAAGAAGTAATAATCATAAAGAAGCACTATTCCCTATAGCAAGGAAAGAAGTTGTATTCAATGTTTAGGTACTTGAATGAGACAGTAAAAGTTAAGTCTTTACACCATTCTGACTGTCAGCACATTGATTTTGTGAAGCAAGAAAATGATATTACAAAGCTACTGATCTCTTATGACAAACATCTTGCCCACGGTTCACTTATTTTTAAGTGATCAGGACTTTTCCATTGCAGGGTAAATGCAGTGAAGATCTCTGTTATAGATGGGTACTTAGGAGCTTTTTCTACTAATGTATTGTGTAATTGGGTTACTGACATGAACACTGTGAATAGGTAACTAGAAGGTCTAAGCAAGTGCCATGGTAGATGATGCTCCATAAATTCTGGTTATGAATTTTTTAACACTATAAGTAAAAATTTGAGAGCTAGCATAATTAGAAGAGAGTCCCAGTAAAAGTTATCATTTAAATTTTTTTGTTTTGACTTATGATTATTTCATTGGTATAGGAAATTCTCAAGGAGAAAACCTGTCCTAGCAGTGCAGACCTACAACTTAAAAGAGTCTTAGGGCATTTCTAGGGCATTGCTCAGTAGGCCATATCAGGAGGCAGGACTCAAACCCACATCTTTCTGAAGTTCTGACATATTTACCAATGATATGGTATCTTAAAATCCATCATATTTAAACAAAATTCTTCTAACCCTAAACACACACCTAAAAACCAAATGATTAAATAGTAACTTATAAATCTCACATTTTCCACTTCTCAGAGAATATACACAATTTTATCAAGTTAAGAAACAATCTGGAACCAAATATACTTTTGATTAAAGGAATTTTAGATACTGATAAAATACCCTTTCAAAAGTGACAAAATCATAGTCTTATTTATAACGGATTGAACTTTTCAATGACAGATATAGGAATCAAAATTTTAGCTTCAGTTTACATACAAAGTCAGACTAGGACCAACATTTGCACAATGTATATTGTCATATAATAACATTAGTATCTACTTACCCACCCATCAGTATCTGTGGCTGGCTAGATACATTTGTGACACCAAAAATATCAGGGATTAAATCACCATTGAAGCTGAAATGAAAAATAATGAAGAGAAATTAAGTGTGTTTTGGAAATTTTATTAAATTCTCATTTAGTCATTTTAAAGGGAAGAATTATTTACACTTCCTTATTAGTACTATCTTTGGAAATTTATTCTAGAATGTTAAATTATCTGAGGGTTTTCAGAGAAATAACCATGTGTAAAAATCAATACTGTCCCTTACAGCTTACAGTCCCTTACAGGATGCAAAGCAAATCAAACAGAGAAAGAAATTACACTGAGAATCATACAAATGTTAAAAACCCTGACAACAACATCCATAGGATGCAAAGAATCTTAAGAATTTTAAGGGACCTTAGATATATAATTTTTGTGTACAGTCAGTATCTCCTTTACCACTGACAAAGTTTTATGTAGCCTATTTAACACCTGCTAGTGGGTCTGCCTGTCACAAGTCTTTTCCCACTCCAATGCATCCTCCATTCAGCTACCAAAGTAATTTTCAAAAAGTGCAGGTCTGACCATGCATGTCACCCCTCATATTCTATTCAATAATCCAGTGGCTCCTTAATATGTCCAAGATCAAATGCAAAAATCCTGCTTTGGCATTCAAAGCCCTTCATAACTAAGCCCTTTCTCAAACTTTCCAGTCTTTGTATACCTTATACTCCTCAAATACTCTTCAATCTAGTGATACTGACCTCCCTGCTATTCTAGGAGCAAAATACTCCATCTCTCTTCTCCAGGCATTTTATCAGTTTCCTATGTCTGTAATATACTTCTTCCTCATCTTGGCCTCCCACTTTGACTGTCCTTCAAGTCCCAACTAGAGTCTATCTTCTATTAGGAAGTCTTTTCAAACTCCTCTTAATTTTAGAGCTTACCCTCTTAGTAATTTCCCATTTAACCTACATATAGCTTCTTTTTACATATCGGTTTGTTTATTGTCTTCTCTACTAGATTATGAATTCCTTGAGGACAGGAATTTTCTTTTGCCCCTTTCTATCCTCAGAACCGCCTGGCCTCACAGCAGGCACTTAATAAATGCCTAATGATAGACTATATAGAGATCTACTTGTATACCCTGATTATGAGATAATTTCCGCTAACCTTTCTCTCCCCAACAATGTCTTCCTCTTCCCCTCCCCTTTTCATTCCTAAGGGCATCAAAACATAACAGAACCACTCCCAAATGTTCTTTCTAATTAAACTTCCTCTATGAACTTACCCATATTAGAATGTAAATAAATTTTCCTGGTTTAGTCCTTTAACATTATATATTTGTTTACCTTTTAATGTTATGTTTCTCTTAAACTTCAAAGTTTCTACATAACTCTGGTCTTTGCATTAGGAATTCTTTAAAGTTTTCTATTTCATTAAAGGTCCAATTTTCCCTCAATATAATAATACTCTGTTTTCTTCTGGGTAAGTTTAGCTGTAAATCTATATTCTTTGATTTTTGGAATACTGTATTCCAAGCTCTTAGTATGGCTGACAAATCATGTGTGATCTTGACTGCAGCTCCTTGGAACTTGAATTCTTTCTCTCTGGCTGCTAGCAGTATCTTTTTTTTTCCTTTGATCAGGAAGCTCTGGATTTCGGCTATAATGTTCCTATAAGTTTTCATTTGGAGTTTTCCTTTAGAAAGTGATCAACAGATTCTTTGTTTTTTCACTTTACTTTCTGGTTCTAAGAGATCTGTGCAGTTTTCTTTGAGGATTTCTTAAAATTAGCTATCTATGCTCTTGTTTCAATCATGACATTCATGTCGTCCAATGATAGTTGAATTTTTTTGCCTCTTCCATCTGTTTTCCAGGTCAGTTGTTTTTCCTACTATATATCTTACATTTTCTTCTATTTCTTCAGGTTCTTGACTTCATTTTAATATTTCTTGTTATCTCATGGAATCATTGGCTTCCATTTGTTCCATTCTTCTTCTCAGGGAGTTTATTGCTTAGGCAAAGTTTTGTACCTCTTGTGCAAACTGCTTGAATCCCTTTCTAATTCTTTCTTTCATAGCTCTTACTTCTTTCCTATTTTTTTTTCCCTATAGTATTCTCATTTCATTGACAAAACCTTTTTTTTACTCTTTTTAAACCCTTGCTTCATGTCTTCTAGGAATTCTAGTTGAATTTGAATTTGTACCTAATCTGGTTTTGAGGCTTTACTTATAGATGTTTTTGAGTCATTCTCTACTTTTGGGTTTGTATCTTAAGTATACCTGTCACCATAATAGCTTTTTAAAATTATATATATGTATGTATACATACATATATATGTATATATACATATACATACATATATGTGTGTGTGTGTGTATATATATATAGTCATTTGCTTATTCTTTCAGCTTACTTTGTGACCATGAACTTGATGTTAGGGCCAGGGTATACACATTTCTTGAGTTATTGAGCAAATGCTCAATATTGCTCAAAAATGCTTAAAATTGTTGTTCTAGGATCTTTAGGACATCTTGGCATGAGAATCTGTAAGTTTTCAATGCTCCCAAAGTGGCCTGCTCCAGGATAAAGTCTGATTTCTGTCTCCCTCATGTGAGCCCTGCCACTCCTGATCTGGGTTTGGGTATGTACAATAGCAGGCTGCTGCTGGGCTCAATCACTATTAGCCAGCTTGGAAAGTCAGTTGGCTCAGACTGATAGAACTGCAGACTCCACTTTGGTCTGAAATTCATACCCTGTTCATTCTTCTGGAGGTCTGCAGGTTTCAGAGATGCACCACTGCTTTGCTTCTGAACCTGCTCCTCTCTACACAGCACAGGGTCTGTGCTGGGGTCAAAGGGTAGTTAGGGGGTTCTTCAGTTTGGCCTAGATCTGTGACCTGGAATTGAGTAGGGTGTGACAAAGCTGTCAGTTGACACTTTTTCCTAGCAAAGTGGCCCAATATGTGTCTGCAGGTACACCAGTACAGGTCATATATCTCCACTTGCTTTTGTACATAGCCTTTCCCTTGGTATTAGAGTACCCCCATGCAGTGCTCCTAGCCAGACCCTGTCCCTAGTGCCCACAGACCTGACTATCTCCCTATAATGAGCAATAACTAGGCAAATGACTCACAGTGACTCTTGGATTTCCCCATCAGAATTTGGTCATATTTTAGAGATTTGTTTGGAGAAGTTTGGGGAGGGAGGGAGCTTGCTATAATGTAAGTTCTGCCTCCCCCAGTTCTTGCAATTATTCCTTATGCCAAACGGTTTAGAGTCTCCTCATCACCAGGCTCATGCTTCACTCCAGCATGTCAGAACATTTTTCAAATAGCACTGAGCAGTCAAGCTAGCCTAGCTGAAGTAGCACGTAGCAGAAGGAGAGACAGGAGGATCTGCTGGGCAAATCAAACCAACAATCAACCAATCAATCAACTAACACTTATTAAGCACCTGCTATGTAGCATGCATTATGCAAGGCACAGGGGATACAGAAAGAGGCAAAAGCCAGTCTCTGTCCTCAAGAAGCTCCCCCCCAACCCCGACTTCGACCAGTATTTCCCTTTAGATGCTAACAGAGACAGATCAGCACCCTGAACCCCAGAGACTTAAGAATAGCAGTGTCTCACAATCAGGCCTGCTTCTGGCCCAGTCTCTGTAGCCATCACTAAGGGGAGAAATCATTGAAAAGAGGAGGCCTATCTTCCTTCTCACCACTAGCAACAATTGCTGTCCAACTGCTACCAATAGACAGGCAGGAACAAGAACCCTGGGAGTGGTATCACCCTCCAGACTATCAGTCCTGCTTCTAGCTTAGCCGTCATATTTATAACATATGCTTTGCTGTTGCATTCTAAAGACTATGTGATTTTCCATCTGACACAACTGAAACCTATTTCTACCCCCAATATTTATCACAGTGTTTCATATCTGTTAAGTGCTCAATAAATGTTTTATTTATTCATTCACTCATCTTACCCAGAACTAAACACAATTTTCCAGTTACAGTCTAATTCAACCTATCATGTGGCTATTATTGCTTATGCTTTAGACAACATGCTTCCTTAAATGTGTGCTAATATTACATTAGTTTTTTAGACTGATTCAATATTGAGTGTCCAGTCCATTAGACCCCTAATTTTTTTTTCACATGAACAGTCGTATCTCTTCCATGCTGCACTTTAGTTGTAGACTTTTTGAAATGTAAGTTATACTCATTCCTTAAAGTTTAAATTATAGTAATTCCCATGAAATTTCATCTTGTTAGATTTTGCCCATCATTCCAGCTTGTTCAGATCATTTTGAATCTTGATTTTGTCATTTAGTGAATTAGCTATCCTTGTCAGCTCTGTGTCATTTGCAAATGTGATAAACATAGCATCTTTATATCTTCATGCAAGTTATAAATAAAAATGTTAAATCCAACTGATCCTTCTAATCATTAATAGCCCCCACTCACTTGATGTATAACTATGACTTTAGTAAGTCAAAGAAAGGCAGCCCAAGAATAAAAATCCTGCATACACACTCACTACCCTGGAATTCACTCTACTCCATTCCTCTACTGTCCTCTCCTTTTCTTTCCCTTCCTCCCTCCTTCCTTCCTTCCTTTTTAATACACAAAATTACATAACTTTTTATTCATTAAGTCACCATAAGGTTTGTCTTTTATTCTAATTTACTTTTCCATTTATATGATCATACTATGCCCTGTTTGTTGAGAAACTGTCTTTCCTCTGCATTAGTTTCTACAATTCATTTAAGAATTCTTCATATTCCTGGTACTGCTTGATTATTTTTTTTAATTTATTCTGAATTTGATGAACAAAAAAAGAACATGTCTATCTGCAAAGTAGAAAAGAAAAAGATGATTATATGTGAAACCATGAATATCTATTCAAGGTTTAAAAATAGCTAGGTGTACAGTGGATAGAGTGCTGGGTCTGCAGTAAGGAAGACCTGAGTTCAAGTTCAGTCCCAGACATTTACTAGAGGTATAAGCCTGGGCAAGTCACTTAATTTCTGCCTACTTCAGTTTCCTTAAGTATAAAAGGGGGTAATAATAGCACCTACCTCCCAGAGCTGTTGTGAGGGTCAAATGAAATAATAATTTTAAAATGTTTAGTACAGTGTCTGGCACATAGTAAGTACTAATTAAATGTTATCTACTACTATTATTATTATAGCATTTAGCACAATGCCTGGTACATACTAAGCACTCTATTAATGCCTGTTTCCTTCCTTTTCTTTTTAAAAAATCTCTCCCCTCCCCCCCAACTTAAAAGTATTTCATTTTATTTTTTTTTTTCAATTTCTTTAGTTTTCAATATTCACTTTTTTAAGATTTGGAGTTCCAATTTTTCCCCCTCCTGCCTTCTACATCCTCCTCCCCAAGATAGCGTGCAAGCTGATATAGGATATGTGTGTGTGTGTGTGTGTGTGTGTGTGTGTGTGTGTGTATAAAATCATATTAAGCATATTTCCACATTAGTCATGTTGTGAAAGAAGAATCAGAACAAAAGGGAAAAATCATGAGAAAGGAGAAAAAAAGAAAGAAAATAGTATGCTTTAATTTGCATTCAGACTCTATAGTTCTTTCTCTGGAGGTGGATAGCATTTTCCATCATGAGTCTTTTGGAATTGTCTTAGATTGCTGTATTGCTGAGAAGAGCTAAGTCTATCAAAAGCTGATCATCATGCTGTTACTATGTACAATGTTCTCTTGGTTCTGCTCACTTCACTCAGCATGAGTTCATGTAAATCTTTCCAGGATTTTCTGAAATCCACCTGCTCATTGTTTCTTATAGCATAATAGTATTCCATTACATTCATATACCACATCCTATTCAGCCATATCCCAACATTCCCTTCCTTGTCTTGCTTCTATTATGTAAACTTTCTTTTTAAAAATAAAATCTTATAAATTCAACATCTTACTTTCAAAGCTTCCCTACATGCTTGTTTCCTTCTGAACTTCTTTGCATTTGTTTTCTTCTGTACATTTAAAAAAATGCTCCAATGACTTTCTTTTCTTCTTTTTATTACCACTATTTCTACTTCATTTGACCTTGTCACCTACACCACCCCCTGCTCATACCTCCAACACCTTAATGGACTGTGAGATGCTACCTGGTTCAGTGGCTGGAGAACAGAGGTCTGAATAAGGAAGATTTGGGTTTAAAGCCCTGCCTATTACACCTACTGGCTGTAGGATGCAACCCAAACAACTCTAAAAGTCTAAAATGGAGAAAAAGAGTCAATGTACATCAGAAAAAGTTTTTCACCAAGAGCTCTCTAAAATGAAATCAAAAGTCTAGTAAAAACACATATAAACACACAATAATTTATTCAACCATCCCCCAACATAACCAGCCAAGCCCCAGGATTCTGTGACCCCTTGCCATGCTCATTATCAACCCTATTGCTTTCTCCCCTTACATCTGTATATGTCTTGCTCATACATAGTTGTTTTTATGTTGTCTCCCTCATCAATCTATACATTACTTGAAAGCAGGGACCATCTTTTACCTATCCCCAAGTGCTTAGCGCAGTGCCTCTCAGAAAGTAGGAGCTTAATAAATACTTGGAGGTTGGCTGAGTAATATCTGATACCAGCTGAAGATCAAAGATCTTTGAGATTTCTGTCCTGAGGGAGGCAACTTATTTCATGCCAGAGTAAGCCTTGGGGTAGAATTAGCCTGGCTGATGACTGTCAAGGGAGCACTTTAAATAGATCAAATCCTTGGGACAGCTAGGTGGTGCAGTGAATAGAACACTAGCCCTGGAGTCAGGAGGACCTGAGTTCAAATCTGGCCTCAGACACTTGATACTTACTAGCTGTGTGACCCTGAGCAAGTCACTTAACCCCAAATGCCTTGTTTTCCCCCCTCAAAAAGAATATGTCAAACCCTTTTATAATAAATTAGCTCCAGGATCCCACCTTGATCACCAAGAGTAAGAATTCTATCATGTGCCCTGTCCTTATACCCTAACTCCATCCCATATTCTCATCAGTTTTGATTCCTGCTCAGGGACTGATAACCAGATCAGCATTACCACTGCTTACCTAAACCGAATTATCATCTACTATTATGGTTCAATTCAACTGAATGCCTAAGCTGAAGCTTCCTTCCTCAACTACCATTCCTCCTGACTCCTTCATATCCATCTACCTAGCCTCAATCCCATCTCACTCTACCCTGTCCTTCCATTGTGCCTTTGGAATCCCAGTTCTACAGCTAACAAATTAATCTTTATATAAGGCAAGTGCCCTACTCCTGGAAATAATTTTGCATATAATTTATTTGTAGTTTACTATGTACCTATTGTCCAGGTATTGTTTCATTTTTGGTTTTTTGTTTTTAACTCTTAGCTTATCACACAACAGAAGCTTAACAAATGCATTCTGCTGGTTAGAGGACCATTAACATAGAATATTACATATATTTTCAGGCTATTATTTTTGATGTATTGATAGGTTTACTGATTACTGTTTCTCTTCTTCCTCTTTTCCTTAAAAAAATTCTTTGGAGAAATTTATGCATAAGCAAAATACATCAATATTATATTTTATTTTTAAAAAAGATACCTTCTTGTCCCTTGTCAAGAGCCTATCACTCATACTTTAAACTGAATCAGAAAATAAATTCCTCAAAACAATTTATAGTTATATAAAAAAATACTCCAAATCAGTATTGATTAGATAAATGCAAATTAAAATAACCTTGAGAAATAAAAAAAAAGCACACTGAATTCAATTACTATTGAATGTTGAATTATTTGAAATGACAAATAATACTTTTTTAAAGTCTCTGAATCTTTCTTTTTGATAACATTTTCAGGGTATATTGTCAACAGCGGCATTAAAAGGTAAAAAAATTCAGATTTATGCACCTTTTATTATGTACTTCCAAGTTGCTTTCCCAAAGTATTCTACTAGATTACAATTCAACAAACAATGAATACGTACCTTTCTCTCCACAAGTCTGCTAAAACTGAGGTTCACTATTAAAAAAAATTTTTTTCACCAATTTGGTGGGGATGAGATCTGAATTTTTTTTTTTTTAAGCAATTGGGGTTAAGTAACTTGCTCAAGGTTACACGGCTAGTCATTATTTATGTGTGGGTGCTCATTTTCTGAGGCCGGATTTGATCTCGGGTCATCCCAACTCCGAGGCCAGCGCTCTTACTCACTGCGCCGCCTAGCCGCCCCGAGATCTGAATTTTAAAAAACTATTTAACCCACTATTAGCGAGGTTGCTTATTTTTCATGTGATGATTGACAATCTGTGTTTCTTCTTTGATAAAGTCTATGTCCATTTTCAATTTATTAATTAGGAATTAGGAGTTGCCATGGTAAGTTAACAGTGTCTATGTTTTACATGTCATTTTTTCTTCACATTTGCTATAAATATTTGCCATACATATTCTTCCCAAGTTATTTTTCTTTTGAAATTTGCCATGGATAGACCTTTGGGAAGGGAGTCAGGAAGACCTGGTTTAAAACCTGGCCTAAGACACTGAAAAGTAGGGGGTTTTAGGTAAGTCACTTAACCTCTGTCTCAGTTTCTTCACCTGTAAAATGGGGATAATAATAGCACCTACCTTGTAGGTTTCTTTTGAAGATAAAATGTGATAATACTTGTAAAGTGACCTGCAAACTTCAAACCATTACATAAAAGCTGGCTATTAGTACTATTTGTTGTTTAGAAAATTATTATTTTAATATAATCAATCAATCATTTCAACTTTGTCTCCAATAATTCCTTCTTTTATTTAACAGAAACAAAGTAGTTTCCTCTCTATAGAGAGAGGAACATGGATCACACCTGAGATTTCCATGGTGTTGTAAACCCAACAGTGATGAAAACTTCCTCTGCCAATGTAGTCTGGCTTCTCTGCATCTTATAATTTCAGTGAGCTGACTAGAGCAATAAGAGGTTAACTGATTTGTCTGTGGTCACGTGGTTAGTATGTGCCAGAAGCAGGACTGGAACCCCGTTCCTCCTGATTTCTAGTTTGACTGGCTAGTCACTATGCCATTCTGCTTTTCCGTAACTTAGATGAACACATAATCTCATTTTTCCGTCTTTTTGTAGGATTTTTTATGTTTAGGACATTGATCCAATTGGAATTCAATGATATATTTGGTATAATATACATATATCCATTCCCTACCTTATTGCTAATCAGTTTTCCTAAGGACATTTGTCAAAAAATACATTGTAAGTTTTTATTTTCTATAGGCTAATCAAATAACAGTATTTTGAATGTGTTTGGTTAATAAATTATATCTTTAATGTGTTCCATTGATTCATTTCTCTCCTGTCAGTTTTGGAGAAATCTGCTTTCTATTATATCTTAAAAGTTCCAAATTACAAGTATACCTCTTCTAAATGTTAGTATCAAGTTCTTTCTGCATCTTTGAAGAAGACCCTTTACCTGCCCTCTAAGCCCCACTTGAATTAAATCCAAATATTTCTAAAAACAAATTATCCTGAATTAGTTCCCTTTTTGTATAACATTATTCCCAAACTCAGAACTCCTCCATAAACACTTAGATCAAAGAAACTGAGCAGTTAGTTTTTTAAACATTACTTCTGTCTTTCCCCCAGTGTTTGTTTCTCATTTTGTTCTATTTTGATGATGGGATGATAGATTTAAACTATGATAGTGACATAACTTGCAATCAAGAGCGTAAGAAAGTTTAAAATATAGTACACTTGGTTTCAATACTTGACAGCCTAATTTCATATCTGATGAGATGATTTATTATTAATTTTATTTTAGTAAGTTTTAAGTTATTATAGAGAAGCCATAGTAGATACTTACTCCATAATTAGTGGTTCATCATGAAATGTCCTATTGAAAACAGTCTTATTGTGAGGATCTGGAGGATAAAAAGTAAATTCATGCAATCAGTTATCTGTCATACTTTGACAATTGGGTTCTAAAAGGAAATATCATCCTTTAGGTTTTTCAAAGTTCCCCTGAGCTTCAACCATATATCACCAACTTCCCAATAAGCACTTCTAACTATATGTCCCATAGACATCTCAAATTCAACATGTCTAAAAGAGCCCACTCCTCTTTCAAACGGCCTATCTCTGCAAAAAGCACCATTCTTTTAGTTTCCCAGGTTTGCAACATCATCACTGTGCTCAGTTGCCAGATCTTGCTGTTATTATCTCTCTCACATCTCTCTTAGATGACCCTTCCTCTCCATTCACATAGCCATTACTTCAATTTAGGTCTGTGTCACCTCTTGCCTAAGCTTTTGAAAGAGCTTCATAATTAGTTTCCCTCCTTCAAGACCCTTTCCATACCAGTTCATCTTCTACACAGTTGCCAATGCAATTTCTCTTAAACACTGATGAGTGTTATTAGGCCTATAGAGAAGGAGGGAAACTATTCCATCTCACTACGTTGCTAGGTCTTGCCACACCATCCCAATCACCTGCTAGGGCCTACTTAAGGAGGAACATACTATTCCATTGCTCCCCCTCTATCATTAACCTACCTGAACTCATTTTCCAATGATTAACAAACTCCCATACCGTCATACTCTTCTTTCTCAATGACTCTGAACTCATGTATCATTCTAACTGTGGTGCTGCCTGCTCCCATATTCTCATCCCCTTCAATCCAACCTTCACCCTCCTCCCACCCTGTCCTCCAACAAATCTCTAAGCTTCCCACCTTTTACTGTGCTCTTTGGGAGGCCTGTTCCATAGTTAACAAACTTGTTTTTGTCTTAAATCTTTTCCATTCCTGATCCTTCTATTTTCTGAAATTCACTGAACTCTTGCTCCTCAACATGTGAAGCAGAAATACTCCTTGTTCCACACTGTCACTTCCAGGCTATCCTTCTATCATCATCACTCAGTAATGTCTCTTCATCTGAGGTTCACTCAATCCATATTTACCACACAATCAAGATTCTGGTAGCTGTGGCCTACTGACCTCGAGGTCACTCCCCCTTTTTCCTCAATGAGTTCAGTGTTTGGCTCACTGTCTTCCTTTTCTCCTCAAACTCCTGCCATTATACCATGGAACTTCAATACACATTTGATGCTCCTGCAAAGACACCTTAAGCTCCCAGTTCCTTAACTTGCTCATTTTCCATGACTTACTCTTCCACTCCACCTCAGCATCACAAAGAGATGATTATACCCTTGATCTTGCCATCAAATACAAATGCACCACTTCCATGTTCATGATCTGTTGTCATTCCACTTCTCCCTCTGCTTTGCAACCACAAATCCTGTTCTATATATCCTTACTGTGACCTCCAATCTCTTAAACTCTCAGTTATTTCCCAGACCATTATCCTTGCACTGGTTACATTCTTCTCCCATCTTCATCTTGACCCTATGGTGAATCAGTTCAACTCTATACTGTCCTCTTCTGTTTATTGTCTCCTTATCCTATTTCTTTCTTTCTTTTTTTTTTTTTTTGCTTTTTGGAGGGCAGTTGGGGTTAAGTAACTTGCCCAAGGTCACACGGCTAGGTTTTTTGTTTGTGTGTGTTAAGTGTCAGAGGCCAGATCCAAACTCAGGTCCTTCTGACTCTAGGGCTGGCACTCTACTCACTGCACCCCCTAGCCACCCCCCCCCCTTTATCCTATTTCTAATTGTACCCTGCCAAGCTTTAGTCTTGAATAATTCTTGCCATCTACTGCCTTTGCTCATATTCACTTGCTGCTGAGCCAAAAGAAACTGTGCTGGTTGAGTCTACTAAAAATATATATTGGATAATCTCAACTGGGCCCTCATTGCAGCAAAGTAATCCTTTCACATTTCCTTAAACTAGCTATTATTCCAATCACCACAGGGACTTTTCTAAACATTTTTAACTCTCCTCAAACTTCCTATTGGCTTCCCCTTCCCCCTACCCTTTAGGCTGACAACTGTACCTTATAGTGCACAAAAAAATTGAGACCACTTGTTGAAAGGTCCCTCTTTTCCCCTGCTATTCATTTCACATTACTTAGAAGCTTTCAACTGCTATTTCCTGTTTCATCCCATCTCACCTAATGAGGCAGCTCTTCTCCTTGCCAAGGAAAACCACTGTACGTGTACAAGTAATCATAGTTTACTCCATCTTCTCAGTCAGATTACCCCTTCTATCATCTCCACTCCCTCAGTAATCTTCAATTTCTTCCTGTCTACTGGCTTCTTTTTACTGCCTCCAAACTGTGTACTGATTACAAATATATTCATGTCTCCACTAAATCCTCAAAAAATGCTTATTTCATCCTTCCTTCTCTGCTACCCTTTGTCCTATAACTCTCCGGCCTTTTGTAATTAAATCCTTGAGAAAGTCATCTACAATAGGTACCAACACTTCCTCTCTTACACTCTTCTTAAACCCCTACAGTCTGGCTTCTAACCTCATCATTCAACCCAAACTGCGCTCTCCAAAAGTTACCAATGATCTGGTAACTGCCAAATCCAATGGCTTTTTTCTCAATAGTCATCCTTCTTGGCCTCTCCATAGCCCCTAATACTGCTGATTACCTCTTCTTGATACTCTTCTTTCTAGGGCTTTCAGACGCTGCCTCCTGCTTCTCCTGCTACCTGTCTGACCACTCCTTCTCAATTCTCCTTTGCTGTATTTTCATCTGTTCACTAATGTCACATGTTCCCCAAGGTTCTGTCTTGGCTCCTTTTCTCTTCTCCTTAGTTACTTCACTTGGTGATCTCATTAATGCCACCACTCTGGTAAAGGATCTCATCACCTCATACACGGTCTATTGTAATAATTCACTGGTTGGTCTCCCTGTCACAAGTCTCTCCCTACTCCATTCATCTGTCAAACTGATTTTCTTAAAGTATGAGTCTGACCATATCATCCTCCTTACTCAATAAACTCTAGTGGCTCCCTGTTAACCTCCATGATCAAATAAAAAATGCTGTTTGTCATTTAAAATCTTCCATAAACTCCCTCTTACCTTTACAGTCTCTCATACCTTAATCCCCTACCATGTTTTCTGTAATCAAGGGGCACTGGTGCCCTTGTTGTTCCTCACATAAGACACTCTATCTTTTGATTCCATTTCACTAGATATACTGCATGTCTGGAATTTTCGCCCTCTACCTCCTGACCGCTCTCATTTTCCAAGTTCCAGCTAAAATACCACCTTCTATACCTGATAATTTTTTCAGTGGTTCACAAATTTTTTATATTTATGATGTGACTTATTATATCTTGGTTATATTTATATTTGATACTTTGTATAAGGTGTTGGTCTGAATTTGATTTCTTCCATGTTGCTGTCCAATTTTCCCAGCAGTTCTTAATCAAATAATGATTATCCCAGGAGCTGAGGTCCTTGTATTTAATTGAACACTAGGTTGGCTGACTCACTGATCTTTCATTTTTTCCCTGGATTATTAACCATCTCTCATCCCCAACTACAGGTGTTTCTCTGCTACTCTGTCCTGAGCTTTTCTCCTTTTTTATGTCCCCTTTTCTAGTGATCCTTTTTCCTAGTGATCCCAACTCTTATCAATTATTATCTCCATATAGATAATGCCCAAATCAATATATTTAGCCCTAATTTCCCTTCTGAACCCTAGTACTACAAGACTGTTTGCAAGATATCTACACTTGGATATCTCATAGGATATCTCAATCTCGAAATGTATAAAACCCCACCCAAAACTCATAATCTTTCTCCCCAAATCCACATCATCCTCCAAATTTCCCTATTTTTACTAAAGACAACACCTTTCTTATAGCAACCAAGGTTCACAACCTCAGAGTTATCCTTGATTTTTTTATACTCTCTAATTACTGATTTCAAATTATTTGCCAAGTCTTATAAATTATACTTCTGTACCTCCTCTCTTTGGCTACCCTTGATTTCAGGGGCTTCCTCATCCTTTGCCCAGACCATTATAATAGACTCCTAAGTGGTATCCCTTCTTCTAGTCTCTCCTTTCCTCATTTCATCTTCCATATATCTGCTAAAATAGTTTTCCTAAAGGATTGGTCTGCCTTTTTCAAGTCTTTTCACGAGTTAGCTTTGGTCTGTCTTTCTAGACTTATTTTACTTCTTCTTATATTTCATGTTCCAACTATTTTTGCACAAAATCAGCTCTCCGTGTCCTATTTTCTGTGCTTCTGCAAAGGTTATTTCCCAAGCTTAGAATCTCTACCTTCATTTAAGTTCAGTTTATATGCTACCTTATTGAACATATTTTTCTGACCCCTTTGATTCTCTAGTTATTAGTGCTCTTTCCTTAAATTGTTTAGATGTTGAATCTCACAGGAGAATATAAATTCTTTAAGAGTAGGAATACCTTTTCATTTTCGCCTGAATACTTAGAGAACACACCTTACTGCTTTATCTATAAAAGGGATTTAATAAATGTTTGCTGAGTCAAATTGAATTAACTTAAGAAAATTGTATATAATACAAAACTTTTTTTAAATACAATTTTTTTTCATCTGATTGTATTCTACCCTCATAGTCACTAATCTCTTTTGCCCTCTGGAGGGCTAATTACATGAAAAAAAGAATTCTGTAGGTATAATCATGTGTCATTTTAGTCAGAAAAATACATGAAAATTGAATGAGGGAAAAAAAGCAGTAATTGCTATTTAAATCTTACACACACAAATAACTACAACTACAGAACTACATGTCTATGAACCGAGACTAGAATCAAGCTTCTGTTATATTCAAGTTAAAAGTAGCAAGAACATTACTTACTTCAATATCCACCAACAAATTAAGGAGTTAATATGCAGTATAAATATACTTACTTAATGTTTGATTTTGTCCCCAGAAGATAACAACTAATAACTCTGTGCTGGCATGATTTTTGGGAAGATATGTTAAGAGGACATCCATTTGTGAATCTCCATCATAGTCACCAGGAACTACACTTGTTATCAATGAACTTTGATTCCTAAAAAGGAGTTTAAAATTTTTTGTCAAGACATATTAAGGAAGGAAGCATCTACATTTACTTTATTTTGGAGTAAATATTCATACAACTGATCATCTTTTTATATATACTACAAAGAATAATTACATAGTTCTATTTTATAGGGAGTAAGAAGGCTTACAGGCATTAGCAATAGTCACAGGAATTAAAATAAACCTGGAACCTAAGCTCAAGTTTATGTTTAAGCATCAGTTATTAAACCTAAAATGTACTTACATGATGCCTTGTTCAAAGACACAAGAAGACAATCTAGTTTTGCCTAGTTTAATTAAATTTTATTCTATCAGGTTAAAATAACAATTACTAAGTTTTTGTTATCACAAGGTCCTTCCTTAGTGCCATGAGTAACAGAAAAAAAAATGAGCAACAGTCCCTGACTTCAAGAAAAAAAAATGTTTTTCTGGTGTGAGAGGGAGTTGAAGAGGAAGGGAAGAGGCATGAAGGAAGAAGGGAAGACTTTACTAAAGCAGCATTTGGCCAAAGATGGAATGGTAGAATTTTGACAGAAGAAGGTGGAATGAAAAGTATTCTTGCCAGAGTGAACAACCTAAGTGAGACACCAAAGGTCTGAATGTGAGAATATGCAAGTCAGATAAAAGAACGTGGAATGGTTCAGACTGACTAGAGTGCATGATTTGAGAGGGACACTAGTAAGTTATAAGGTCAATTGGAACTGGCTTTTAAAAGTTAAACTTGGGAAAATGAATTTTATTCTACAGATAAGGAGTCACTCAAGGTTTCTAAGTAGTGGAGTGAGGTGATCACAGCTGCACTTTGGGAAAATCAATTAAGAGGGAAAAAAGATAATAAAAGACTCCCTTCTTCAAGTAAAAAGAGGGGGGAGAGGGGTGGCTAGGTGGCACAGTGAATAGAGCACCAGCCCTGGAGTCAGGAGGACCTGAGTTCAAATCCAACTTCAGACACTCAACACAAAAACTAGCCCTGTAACCTTAGGCAAATCATTTAACCCCAATTGCCCTCCAAAAAGCAAAAAAAACCAAAAACCAAAAACAAAAACAGAGAGAGAGGTGGGAGAGCTGAAAGAGGAAGAATGTTACAATGTTGCATATAATACCTAGATGCAATATATATATATATATATATATATATATATATATATATATATATATTTCCCCCCTCTCAAGTGTTATTTATTTGTTACACCAAAGGATTCAATGTTTGATGGGAGATAGGTTGGGAAATGACTATTATATAAAAATTTAAAAAACGTCAACACAAACACTAAAAACCATTAAAATGAAAATTAGCTTAGTAGTAGTGTGTAGGGTATACTGGAAGGGCAATTCACTAGAGACAGAAAGATCACAGGAAGAAGTTATAATAATAGTCCAGGCAAGAGGAAATGAAAACTTAAACTAGGAGAGTAAGAGAGGAAATAAAAATGAAGGGATAGAGATGAGATAAAAACAATAGTGAAGAAGAAATCATGTGTGAAAGAAAACCAAAAGGAAGGGGTAGGATGATACTCAGGTTTCGAATCTAAGTGCAGGGGAAAATGTTGATGCCAGTAATTGAGATAGGAGAGATAGGAGGAAGGAAAGCATGGGGTTTTTTGGGGGGGGTACTGGTAGGGTGGAGGGAGGAATAACAAGGAATTTGGGTTTGGACAACATTACAGAAAAATAACAGCATATGCATATAGAAACATCAGCAAGCACTTGGGAAGGTGGTACTTAATCTCAGGAGAGGAAGTTGACACTAGAGATATAGATCAGAGTTTTTCACAAAGTCATCTATTGGGACCATGGTAGCAGATAAAGATGCTAAGGAAAAACCAGTATTTATAAAATTTTGAGTAAAGAGAAAAAAGAAAAGTAGGGTAAGGACAAAATCTTAGAAAATAGTCACATTTAGGCACTAATAAATGGAGACCTAGCAAAGGAGATAGAGAAGAAACTTCCAGAGAGGTGGGAGGGCAGGAAAACAAACAGGAGTATGCAGTGTTTCAAAAGCTGAGCATTTCAAGGAGTGATGATTATAGTTAAAAATGAATGAAACTTAATGAGAAAAAGTACTAACATAAAGCCATTGAAGTTTAACAAGTAGGAAATCAATAATAATCTTTCACTAAAGTGCAGTCTTAAAAAAGCCAAATAGCACAGTGTTCAGGAAAAAGTACAAGAAGAATGAAGAGGCAGTGAATATAGACCAAATTTTTAATAATGATGATGATGATAACATATTTGATTAATTATAGCATGTTAGTATTTTACAAAGTGTTTTCCAAACAACAACCCTGTGAATTGAAACAGGTAGTACAAGTATTAATGTTTCTTTCTTTCTTTTTTTCTTTTTTAACAGAAAAGAAGTGGAGACACAGAGATGTTAAATGATTTGCCCAGTTATATACCCAGTTAAGTGGCAGAGGTTGGATTCACGGTCAGTGGTATGCTAGTAAATGTTTAACAACCAGTTCTCAAAAGAAAAAGTATGCATAACATACTTTTCAGTTTAATATGCATTATTAACATTTTCTACACCACTTTCTTAAGTCTACACAATCAACAAAACAATAAATCAAACCTTGATTTTTTGCATTTGCCAATTTCTGATGTGTAAATGTTCAAATTTAATATTTAGCTTTTGAAAGCTAGTATGAGCTGATTCCAGTACACCATGCTTAAAGGAAGAAATGGCAAGCCAGCTTGATGGAGTAACAGGATCAAAGGGAAGGCTTGTAGGTTATGGAAGAGACTTGGGTAGGCCTTGTAAGTGAAAGTAAAGGAGCTACAGTAAAGAAGAGACAGAAGATGAGAAAATAAGATTAGAGATAAAGGTGGAGAAGTTATTCTTGTAAACGCTGAGGGGCATTTTTCCCCTGACAAAAAAAGGAAGGAGAAAATAAATAAAAATACTTCCTGTTCACTTTAAAGTTTGTATTTATACCTTATTGTTTTTCAAATAGGAGGTAAAGTCATCAAGAGAAAATAGGGATATAGTGGATTGAGGACATGGTGAAGACAATGTGAAGATTTCCAAGATATTATGTGGGTCATTATCTTTTTTAAAATGGCAACTGAGATTTTTAAAACACATTTTCATTTTTGGGGATAAAAGCAAGGAAAAACCATATTTATAAAAGAAATTGATTTCATTAAGATATATGTGTGTATACATTTATATATTGCTATATATCTGTATGTAGATATGAAATATGCGTATTTGAAATAGGATTCTCAAAGAATTTTGGCAATGCAGTCCCTTAATTTTCCCTTATAACACATCTACTTTTACACACTGGACTGGAATAAATGCTTACATATATGATACAGTGTGTTAGACTATCTCTCCCTCACAGAAAACAAGCAGAATATGAAGACAGAAAAAATCAGAATGGTTGATGAATATAACACTTGATACCAAAGGAATCTTCTAGTCCATGTTTATCCTTATCTAGTTCAGTTTATGATTAGTCTAATCAGAGGAGTGGTGCCTAGGGTCCACTTACCCTAGATCAGTACATCTGTAAAAAGGCTCCAGCTCCCTTTGTCTAACTCATTATATAACTTTATAGACCCTATTCTACTAGGGTTATGTAAGTCACTCTGCATTTCTCAGTAAGGCTGATTTCTGGAGTTACAGTAATATAAAAATGAATGAAGCATTTATTAAGCACTTACTATGTACAAAGCACTGTGCTAAATGCTAGGGATACAAACAGAGAAGTAAGACACCACCAGTGAGCTCCTTCCCAGAACACTGCCTTGTCATGGTGGAGGGCTTGCATAGCTCAATAAAACTATGAGCTATGCTATGCAGGTTACCCAAGGTGGACAGGTCATAATGGAGTGTTCTAACAAAAGGTGATCACTGGAGAAGGAAATGGCAAACCACTCCAGTATCTTTGCCAAGAAAACCCCATGGATAGTCATAAAATGATAAAAGATGATATTGGAAGATGAGCCCCTCAGGTTGGAAGGTGTCCAATATGCTACTGGGGAAGAGTGGAGGACAACTACAAATAGCTTTAGTACTAATGAAATGGCTGGGCCAAAGGTGGAAAGAAACTCAGTTGAGGATACAGTTGGGGACCAAAGGAAAGTCCAATGCTGTAAAGATCAATATTGCATAGGAACCTGGAATGTAAGATCTATGAATCAAGGTAAGATGGCTATGGTCAAACAGGAAATGGAAAGATTAAACATTGATATTTTGGGTGTCAGTGAATTTAAATGGATGGGAGTAGGTGAGTTTAATTTTCAGATGATTGCTACAAAGAAACAGTACTGAGGTATAATCTCAAAAATGACAGAATGGCGTCTGTTCAAATCATTCAATATCACAGTAATATGAGTATATGCTCCAACCACTGATGCTAAAGAGACCAAAGTTGATTAGTTCTACAAAGACCTACAATATCTTCTAGAAATAACATTCCCTTATGCCCCCCAAAAGATGTCACATTCATCATAGGGGACTGAAATCCTAAAGTGGGAAATCAAAAGATAATTCGAATAATAGGCAGGTTTGGCCTTGGAGAACAAAATGAAGCAGGGCACAGACTAATAGAATTTTTATAAAAAAAAAACTTGCTAGTAATAGCAAATATTCTTTTTTTCAACAACCCAAAATGTGACTTTATACAAGGACTTATACAAGAAATCAGATTGATTCTTTACTTGCAGATAAGTAAAGCTCTATACAGTCAGTTAAAACAAGACCTGGAGTGAGTGTGGCTCAGATTATGTGCTTCTTATTGCAGAACTCATACTTAAATTGAAGAAAAGCTTGGAAAAACCCTCAGACCATATAGGTATGCCTTAAATAACATCCCTTATGAATATGAAGTCAAAGTAATAAATAGACTTAAGGGATTAGATCTGGTAGATAGAGGGAAGAACTAAGGACAGAGGTTTGCAATATTGTATGAGAAGCAGCAGCAACAACAAAAAAAACTGCGGAAAAAAAGAGCAAGAAAACAAAATGGAAGATAATGGTAGATAAGAAGGTTTTCTTAAATGAGCAAAAAAAAAAAGAAAACAACAGAATGGGAAAGATAAGAGATCTTTTCAAGAAAAACAGAGATATCAAGGAAAGGCTTCATGAAAAAAACAGGCATGATAAAAGACAAGAATTGTAGGGACTTAACCAAAGCAGAAGAGATTAAGAGGTAGCAAGAATACACAGCACTATAAAAGAAAGATCTTGACATCACTGATAACCATAAGAATATGACATCTTGAGATGTCAGACATCTTAGAGAATGAAGCCAAGTAGGCTTTAGGAAGCTGATGGTAACAATAAGGTTAGTGAAGGTGATGGAATTCTAGATGAGCTATTTAAAATGCTAAAAGATGATGCTGTAAAAAGTGCTGCGCTCAATATGCCAGGAAACTTGGAAAACTCAACAGTGGCCACTGGATTATAAAAAAAAAATCAATTTCAGTCCCAATCCTAAAGAAGGGCAATGCCAAAGAATGTTTAAATAACTGAACAAATGTGCTCATTTCATATGCCAGCAAATTATGCTTAAGATTCTGCAAGTTAGGTTTTAGCAATATGTGAACCAAGAATTACCAGAAGAACAGGATGGTTTTCTAAGAGGTGGAGGAACTAGAGACCAAACTACCAATATTCACTGGATCATGGAGAAAGCAAGGGAATTCTAGAAAACAAAAAACAAAACATTTACTTCAGCTTCACTGACTACACTAGATGCTTTGACTGTGTGGATCACAAGAAAATATGCCAAGTCCTGAAAGAGATGGGAGTACCAGATCTCTCTTGTCTCCTGAAGAACTTGTATATGAGCCAAGAAGCAACAGTTAGAATCAAACATGGAACAACTGATGGGTTAAAGATTGGAAACAATATGATAAGGCTCTTTACTGTCATCTTAATTAACTTAAATGCAGAGAACATCATGCAAAATGCCAGGATGGATGAATCAAGAGCCAGAATTAAGGATGTTGGGGGAAATAGCAACAATCTCAGATATACAGATGATACCACTCTTCTAGCAGAAAGTGAAAAGGAATTAAGAAGCTTTTTGATGAGGGAGAAAGAGAAGAGTAAAAAAGCTGGCTTGAAGCTCAACATAAAAACACTAAGATCTTGGCAACTGGTCCTATCACTTCCTGGAAAATACAAGAAGAAGAAATGGAAGCAGTGTCAGACTTTATATTCCTGGACTCAAAGATTATGGCAGATGGCAACTGTGGTCATGAAATTAAAAGACACTTGCTTCTTGGAAGGAAAGTTATAGCAAAACTGGACAGCATAGTAAAAAGTAGAGATATCACTTTGCAGACAAAGATCTATATAGTCAAAGCTATGGTTTTTCCAGTAGCAATGTATGGCTATGAGAGTTGGACTATAAGGAAAGTGCTGCAGAATCAATGCTTTCAAATTGTGGTACTGGAAAAGACTTTTGAGAGTCCCTTGGACAGCAAGGAGACAAAACCAGTTAATACTTAAAGAAATTAATTCAGGCTAATTCACTGGAAGTTTTAATACTGAAGCTTAAATACTTTGGCCAAATAATGAGATGAGAGGACTCAATGGAAAAGACCTGATGTTGGGAAAACAAAAGGAAAAGGGGATGGCAGAGGATTTGATGAATAGAGTGTCATGGAAACAATGAACATGAACTTAGACAGACTTTGAGAGAGAGAGCAGAGGACAGAAGGGCCTGGCATGCTACAGTCTATGGGGTCACAGTCAGACACAACTAAACACCACCACCAGTGAACTCTTGTAATGCCATGCACACCCAGCTTTCCAAAGGACTGCTATTGTGAATAGCTTTTTAGATTCTGATTACACAGTATAGGGAACACTATTTATTCCATGACAAATCAAAGCAAAACATCCACAGAAAATCAAGATACAGCATTCAAACTATTACAACTTATCACAGAAAATCACAATATAGTATTCACAACAGCTTATCATTAAAATGGCCACATAGTTTTCACCAAAGTGGTCACAATATTTAGAACAAAGAACAATCATCTCAAAGTACAATAGACAAAGTCTTCCACTCATGGGGCAACTAAGTTAACTCAATCAGTCACTTATCAATAAAGTACAATAGTCAAAGTCTTTCACTCATTGGGCACACTTGATTAACTCAATCAGTCACTTATTCAGCAATCAATTACTGAGTATCATACACAAACCCTCCACCCCTAGGTCTCTAGTAAACTACAATTTCATCATTACTCAGTACCCAGGGAGAGGTTTTTTCATCTTAACTTGGGGCAGGTTTTAAGATTCCCTGGATCCCCTTCCATGGTCCCAGATTCTAACTGGATTCACCAGACTGTCACTTGGGCTCAGTGACAGACAGCTCCTAGTTCCTTGTCCAGCTCTCTGGGTATGTCCTGCTCCACACTGAAGTTCACAGGGTCTGGTCCATGTCAGATCCTTCACAATTTCTGCCCCAGGGAATTCAAGGCTCAACCAAGCCACAAACAGACAAAGTCCCAGCATCCAGGTCATGCTTCCTCAGTCTTCTCCTGGGCTCCTGGATCCTGGGCTCCTGTTCAGAAGAAGCTCCACCACTACAAGTTCTCCGGAAATTCTGTCTCAGTTTTCAATTCTCTCTTCTGTAGCTGCTCTGCCACCAGATTCTCGTCCCAAGAAATTCTGACTGTGCCTCTCTGGGACTTTTCTTATATACACAGCATTAGCTACTTCCTGTTTCAGCCAACCCATTCTACATCAGCAATAGAAGATAGGAGTTCAAACCTTCTTTCCCCATCAGAGGCTTGATACTAAGTGCTAAGTACCTGCTACCTTTGCCAACACAAAGGGAATTATATTACTATTACAGCTCTCCTGAAGCTAACTTTCTAATGTGGAAGAGAACACATAGGGAAAGGTTTCAGCAGCAAGTCAGATGGAAAAGAATCAGTCATTAGGGTTCAGCAGCAAAGCAGATGTTGACTCCTCTTTAATGTAATTTCCAATGAGAAAATCCTATCAATTTCTGATGTTGAACCATTTGATGGCACCAGTGACTTTGGAGGCAAGATTTTTTTTTTCTTTTCTGCATCTTCACTTACTGTGGCTATAGCACCTGCAGGAGTTGTTACCAGGCTGTATGTCACAAGAGGCTGGTTCCTAGGATGGTAAGTGAGTACACTGGGCTAGAAGCATTGGTGTTACTAAGGTTCTTGGATTCAAAGCCCTAAGTTATTGTAATAGTAATGGAATTTAAAGATCCACTTGTATTGGCTTGATTTTGGGGTTGTGTTAAAATCCAGAGCTTGTGAATCCCACTTGTGGGATAGACTTGTTGACTTGAAGAGAGGGGGCTGAACTGGGAGGAGCTTGTGCCATGCATAGAGAGGCCCAAACAGAGAGAGGCCAGAAGAACTTTTCGGAGCAGCATAGTGGAGGCAGAGAGAGAGAATTGCTGGTGGCCAGAGTTGCTGAAGGAGAGAGAGAGAGAGAGAGAGAGAGAGAGAGAGAGAGAGAGAGAGAGAGAGAGAGAGAGAGAGAGAGAGAGAGAGAGAGAGAGAGAGAGAGAGAAAGAGAGAGAGAGAGAGAGAAAGAGAGAGAGAGAGGGAGAACTGCCAGACAAAGCCACTGGGATTGCTGAGGGCCAGTTGGAGCTGCCCAGGACTTTTGAGAACTGCTACTCAGAGCTGCCAAGAACTGAGGAGGCATGACTGTGGTGCTGGTAATTTTTCTGTTTTGATGTTACTTTGCCAGATTCATCTGCTGGTTAAGAACAGTGCTGTTGTTGCAGAGGTCCTAGAACTGTGCTGTTGGCTCAGAAGCCCTGAAGGAGGATTTTCTTATTGTATGTTTACAGAAATCCTGGAGGAGGGTCTTGCTGATGTTTTCAGGGGTCCTGAGACTGTTCTCCAGGCAGAGAGTGAATTGATGAGGACTCTGGCAATGTATATTGTGGCTCTGTTAAGCTTTGTTTCCCCAGGAATAGAGATTGCTGAGAACTTGCCTCAGGTCAAGATGAAGAAAAGACCTCTCCTTGGGTACTGAATGCTGTGATATAATGGTAACCTTGTTATGGCTTACCGGTAGATGGCCTTCGTGCTCTCTACTGCCCCTTGGAGAAGGTTTGTGATCCAGGGGTGGAGTACTTTGATTTTTGTGCTGCGTGACTGACCAAATGAATTTACTTTGTTTATGATTGGAAACTAATCTGTAGTTGAATAGAGAGAAGTGTGATTGACTATATGAATTTACTGCCCAGGGATGAAGTACTTGGACCTTAGTACTTTGTGATTTAATTGAGGACTTAATAAATTATTGAGTTACACATGGTGAATACTGTATTTTGATTTTCTGTGAATGTCTTGCCTTAATCTGTCACTGAATAAATGATGTTTGCTATGCTTGTAATCTGAACCTGGAAGTTGCTTGTGCTTGGCGTTACAGTTACTCACATCAGGGTAGGGGAAGTCATTATTAAACTGGGCAGCCAATTATGAAGTTTTCAGTGTGAGCATTTGTATCTTGGAAATTGGCAATGCTGCAAATCAGGACTTGATTTATGGCTTTGTTAAACTGTCTAGATTCCATCTAGGAAGTAATGGAGAAAATGTTAATAATGCAGATTAAACTTCAACTGAGGGGAGACGGTGATCAAGGTAGAGGTAGTAGTTTGATCAGCCTAGTACATGCTTTATTTCCCTCAGGGCCCTGCTGTGTTAGATAGGCTAGTTGTTTGTCCTATAAGTGGCAACTGATTGGCAGTTGATGGGGATGGTGGTCTCCATCTTCATAGGAGCCACTTCCCTGCATGATGGCTGTGAGGATTGGGCTAGAAGCAGTACTAATCTTGGAATATGACTCTAGTCCCAGATTCTTGTGTCCATCTGTTTTTTTTTTTTTTTTGTGCCAATTGTTAGTGAAGGTGATGAGGAAGGTGGTTTTCTTCTCCACAATGATTTCTTCCCTCAATGATGGTTTTGGGGGCTGGGCTGGAAGTATGGTAGTTTGAAGGACACAAGTAATCCCAAGGCTCTTGGTTTTAGGGTCCACAGTTCAATTGTCTCTTTTAGGCAGCAGGAGAGAATGGTGATCAAGGTGTTGGTGATTTAATTTGCCTGGCACATAATGCCTCCTGTCTCTCCTTCAGGATGCTTTGCTGCTTCACCAGTCTGGTCTGCCTGTCTATGTGGCTTCATTTTCTCCCTTCCCCACCCCCAACTTTAAAAAAGTTTTAGTCAATTAATTAGTCACCTTTTAATCAAATGACTACATGCTCTTTTAAATTACTCTCTTTCTCCTTCCCCACCCAGAAAATGTCCCTTTAAGCCAATAAATACCTAATTTATTCACATTTCCACTTTATAAAGCCAATCAACTTGTTTCTCCCACCAATTCAGTTTATACCACTAATTTTGGCATCTCCCCACAAAATCTTACATATTTTTTCTAGTAACTTTTTGGATGTATGACTTATTCCCCTATATAGATTGGAGACAATATATCTTCTATTCCTTTTGCATACTGTCCAGTGCTAACACAATAAAATGAGCAATAAATGCATACTGAATTAAACACTGCATCTACGGCCACCCTTTTCAGTACTGAGTGTAGCATCTCTCATGCCTCCTGGCATACTGGGAATACTACTTTTTCCTCTGACTCCCTTCTGAATTCTCAGCATTCTTTCTCACTTAGAGGTTTACACTTAATAGAGCCTTCTAACCAGCTCCTGGTTGTTACCATCTAACGGACTTCAAAGTTATTACCCCTCCTTTCTCAAGAAGTTCTGTATTTAGGTCATGGTCTTCATCTCCTTCCCTGACCCTGCCATTATTCTTGGAGCCTTAAATCCACACTCAAATTATTCCCTCAAATATTGACCTCCCAAATCCTTAATTTACTTAGTTCCAATGTATCTATACTTTAATTATACATAAGTCACACAGAGAACTGATTATGACATTGATCTTTACTGTGAGCTCTGTAAACCTCTTTACATTATATCTTATTCTCTCCTTCCTGACTCCAATCTCTGGTGAAAAGTTGTCAAGGCCAGCTCCTCTACATGTACCCTATATCCCATCCCCTTCCATCTTCTACAGCAGATTTTTCCTATGATTTTTTGCTGTCTCTAATCTTCAGTCTCTCCTTATATAAGGCTTTCTTTCTTGCCATCTTCCTTCATCTTGAAAATAACAATCACAAAAACCCTCACTATACCCTGACATCCTCTCAAGCTATAGTACTTAATCTATCCTACCTTTCAGAGCCAAACTCCTAGAAAATGTTATCTATACCCTTTGCCTTCACCTCTCCTCTCACTTACATTTGCAATTCGGTTTCCTACATCATCACTCAACTGAAAGCTATCTCAAAAGTTACTGATGACCTCTTAATTGCCAAATCTGATGGCCCTTTCTCATTCTTTTTCACCATTGTCCAGAACTCAATACTATTAAAGACTCTATTCATGGTTCCTCTCTCAAAAAAAAATGTTTTTTTTATAAACATTTTTTTCCTCTCTTGATTTTTCTACCTGTTTGAGGTAGAAAACTAACTGTAATTATATTCCAAGTCTCTGTTCTAAGCCTACTGCTCTCCCTTGGTGAGCTATGTAGCCAACTCCTAGATACACATATCCAGCCCCAGTCTCTCTCATCTGCACTTTTTATGCAATTCCAATTGCCTATTGGACATTTCAAACTGTATCTGTCTTCTAAGTAGCTCAAGCAACATATCCAAAAGAGAACTAAGTGTATTTCCTCATCAGTATTCCTAGCCTCTGAACTGCTCTGTTTTAAGGGCATCAACATCCTTCTAATCATCTAAGTTTGTAACCTTGGCATTTATCTTGACTCCCTTCTTCTCCTCACTCCACATATTTAATCAGTTGTCAATTTTATCATTTCCACCTTCCCCATATCTCCTGCACCCATACCTATCTCTCTACTCACACAATTACTATCCTAGTCTATATTTTCACCACCTCTTGCTTGGATTAATGAACTGTTACCTTTTTATAAAATTTTCATTAATTAATTTGTTTTTAGTTTTTTTTTTTCAAATGCTTTATTAACTTCTGGTTTACATCATTCATTTCCATCAGATTTTGAGTTAGTTTTTTCCCCATTTTTCCCTATCCTGTACCCCAGAATAGCAGTCCCACAGGATATACCCTCACCCCATCTGCTCTCTCCCATATCTTCTCCCATACCCCCTTCCACTTTTTCAGTAGGGCAAGGTGAATCTCTGTGCTCCAATGCCTGTATATCTTATTTCCCAATTATATGTAAAATAGTATTAATAATAGTATTTACATATTTTTAAACATTTGATTTTAAAACTTTTGATTTTTAAACATTTGACTTTAAAAACTATGATATTTAAAAATTATCATATTCCAAGCCCTTCAATCCCTCCCTGTAGAAGCTGCCAGATCCTGCGCTATACTGATTGCATTTCCACAGTATTCAAATTGTTTCTTCCTGGCTGCTTGTAATATTTTCTCCTTGATCTGGGAATTCTGGAACCTGGCTATAATATTCCTAGGAGTTTTCTTTTTGGGATCTTTTTCAGGAGGTGATCAGTGGATTCTTTGAATCTCTATTTTGCCCTCTTGTTCTAAAACATCAGGGCAATTTTCCTGGAGAATTTCTTTTTCTTTTTTGCTTTTTGGAGGGCAATTGGGGTTAAGTAACTTGCCCAAGGTTACATGGCTAGGTTTTTGTTTGTGTGTTTTAAGTGTCTGAGGCTGGATCCGAACTCAGGTCCTTCTGACTCCAGGGCCAGCGCTCTACTCACTGCGCCACCTAGCCGCCCCTGGAGAATTTCTTGAAGGATGGTTTCTAGGTTCTTTCTTTGATCTGGCAGTCCAATAATTTTTAAATTATCTCTCCTGGATCTATTTTCCAGGTCAGTGGTTTTTTGCATGAGATATTTCACATTGCCTTCTATTCTTTCATTTGTCTGGATCTGCTTAATAGCATTTTGATTTCTCATAAAGTCACTAGCTTCCATTTGCTCCAGTCTAACTCTGAAGGAATGATTCTCCTCAGTGAGCTTTTGAGATTCTTTTTCCATCTGGCAAATTCAGCTTTTTAAGGCATTCTTCTCCTCATTGCCTTTTTGAGCCTCTTTTGCCATTTGAGTTAGTCTATTTTTTAAGGTGTTATTTTCCTCAATCAGGCTGTTGACTCTCATTTCATACTTTCCTTGCATAATTTTCATTTCTCTTCCAATTTTTCATCCACTTCTCTTATCTGCTTATTAAGGTCCTCTATGGCCTGTAGCCAGCTAGTATTTTCATTTTGGGCTTTTGGTGAAGGATTTCTGACCTCACAGTCCTCCTCCTGTTCCATTCTTTGATCCTCTTTGCTCCCAAAATAGAAGTCTAATGTTGAATTTTTCTGTTTATTTTGTTTCATTTGCCTAAGCATGTGGCCACTCAATTACTTGATTTTGGGGCTTGTTGCCATAGTAGGACTCTGCCACCAGCCAGGGGAGCTTCTGTCCCAAACACTGGGGTTTTTGCAGCTGCCGAAGGTATTAGTTGGTTGCCCTCTCTGAAGCCTCCACACACTCTGGAAAGCTGGTCACACACCCCAAGACCTCCACCCCAGACCACAATCCAGATCCAAGAAGGTTAAAGCAAGAGCGGTTACCTCCCCCCACCCCAGACAGATCACCAGATTACCCTATGGTCAGCAGGCCAGGAACTGAAGCTGCAACATGGCGCTTGCTAAGCTGAGGCTAATCAGTGGCTTCTCGCCCCCAGGGGAAAGAGGCCAAGCCCTCTCCCAACCAGTCCCAAAGTCCATAGGGCACTGACCTCTCACTTTGTCCTAGGCATCTATGTGTTCATAATTCTGGAAATGCCATAGCTGCTGGTGTTCTGGAGTCCCTCCAACCCTGCTGCTGGTTGGGCCGCCCTGGGGCTAAAACCTACTGGTTGGGCCTGGGCTCAGCTCCCAGAGCACTGTGATGGCCACTCCCTGCCGAGCTGTCCTCAGTGGGAGGCTAGCTTCTCTGTGTCATTTTGTGGGTTCTGGAGCTCCAGAGGTTGTTCAGATTCCCCTTTTACATAAATTTGGAAGTGGTGGGTGCAGGAGCTGTGCGGAAATGCTGTTACTACTCGACCATCTTGATTCTGCCCCCCTGTTTTTAGTTTTCAACATTCACTTCCACAAGATTTTGAGTTCCACATTTTCTCCTCATCTCTCCTTTCCTCCCACCCCAAGACGACCTACATTCTGATTACCCTTTCCAAAATCTGCCCTCCCTTCTCTTCTTATCCCCTTCCCTTCTATTTTCCTTTAGGGCAATGTAGATTTCTATACTCCATTGTCTGCATATCTTATTTTCCAGTTGCATGTAAAAAAATTTTTTAATACTCATTTTTAAATTTGGAGTCCCACATTCTCTAGCTTCCTCCCTTCTGACCCACCTTCATTAAGAAGGCAAGCAACTGGATGTAGGTTATACATGTGTAGTCATACAAAACACTTCCATAATAGTCATGTTGTGAAAGACTAACTATATTTCCCTCTATCCCACCCTACCCTCCATTTATTCCTTTCTCTCTTTTGACCCTGTCCCTCCTCAAGTGTTTGCTTCTGATTACCCCTCCCCCCATTTGTCCTCCCTTCTATCACCCTGCCCCTTCTCTTACCACTTTCCCCACTACTTTCCTATACCATAAGATAGATTTCCATACCTAATTGAGTGTGTATGTTATTCCTTCCTTAAACTAAATCTGATGTGAGTCAGGTACACTCATTCTCTCTCATTTCTTCCCTCTTCCCCTCCACTATAAAAGTTTTTTCTTGCCTCTTTTATGTGGGATAATTTACTCCATTCTACCTATCCCTTTTTTCTTCTCCCAGTACATTCCTCTCTCTCACCCCTTAATTTTATTTTTTTGGTTATCATCCCTTCATATTCAACTCACCCTGTGCCATCTGCCTATCTATCTTTTCTCCAACTACCTTAATACTGAGAAAGGTCTCATGAGTTACAAATATCATCTTTTCATGTAGGAATGCAAAAAGTTCAACTTTAATAAATCCATATGATTTCTCTTTCCTTTTTATCTTTTCATGCTTGAAAAGATTCTCTTAAATCTTTTATTTGAGTCAAATTTTCTATTTAGCTCTGGTCTTTTTATCAAGAATGCTTGAAAGTGGGCGGCTAGGTGGCGCAGTGAATAGAGCGCCGGCCCTGGAATCAGAAGGACCTGAGTTCGGAGCCGGCCTCCGACACTTAATCCATACAAACAAAAACCTAGCCGTGTAACCTTGGGCAAGTTACTTAACCCCAATTGCCCTAAAGGGGCGGCTAGGTGGCGCAGTGAGTAAGAGTGCCGGCCTTGGAGTTTGGATGACCCGAGATCAGATCCGGCCTCAGAAAATGAGCACCCACGCATAAATAATGACTAGCCGTGTAACCTTGAGCAAGTTACTTAACCCCAATTGCTTTAAAAAAAAAAAAAGAATGCTTGAAAGTCCTCTATTTCATTGAATTTCCATTTTCCCCCCTTATTATACTAAGTTTTGCTAGGTAGCTAATTCTTGGTTTTAATCCTAGTTCCTTTGACCTCCGGAATATCATATTCCAAACCCTCTGATCCCTTAACGTAGAAGTTGCTAAATCATGTGTTATCCTGATTGTGTTTCCACAATACTTGAATTGTTTCTTTCTGGCTGTTTGCACTATTTTCTCCTTCAACTGGGAACTCTGAAATTTGGCTACAATATTCCTAGAAGTTTTCCTTTTGGGATCTCTTTTGGGAGGTGACTGATGATGAACTGCTTCTTAATTGGTTTCCTGCATCAAAATTTTCCCCATCCTTCACATAGCTGCCAACATGATTTTCCTTACGTGAAAGTCATTTCTACTCAATAAACTCCAATGGCTCCCTTTTGTCTCTAGGATCAAATATAAATTCTTATGACTAATTTTTAGAGCCCTTCAAAAATCATAATCAACTTGTCTTTCCAATCTTCTACAGTACTTCCCTTCCCACAACCTGTGGTCCATCCAGGCTGGTCTTCTTGCTTTCCCTTTTCTCCAGTTCTGCACCTTAAAATCTCTTTACATCATCCTTCATTCTTTCCTTATTTGCTCCAGTATCTGAAAAAATGGTGGCTCTACTATTTGCTAAAACCAATCCCTCTACTTGTACTTAACCTAGATCCCATCTCCTCTGGGAGTATGGCCCTCAAATCTGTCATTTACTAGCTCCTTCCCCACCATATGCATACATAACTAGGTCTCCCTCATCCTTATCAATTTTCATTTAACTCTGCCACCTCCTTATGCTCATTTCTCTTTCACAACCAAATTCCTAGACAATCCTCTCTACTTCTCATTGCCTTCACTCATCCATACCTCTCACTCTTCAGCTTGCAATCTGGACAATTACCAAATCATTCAAGTCAAATAGTAAACCAGTGTTGCTCAATCAACACATCTGATGGCCTTTTCTCAATTCTTATCCTTGATCTCTTTGAAGCTTTTCATTTTGTTGACCACCGAGTTCACCCTGCCTCAATGCTCTCTTTTGTTTCCTGTCTGACCACTTCTTTGCAGTCATTTTTGATGGATAACTTCCTTTTTTCTCTTTTTAATTTTTTTTTAGTATACAAACTTTATTTATGTTTTTCGACATTCACTTTTATAATATTTTATAACATTCTGAGTTCTCTCCCTCCCTTCCCACCCCCTCCCCAAGATGGTAAATAATCTGAGAAGCTATACATGCACAATCATATTAAACATATTTCCACATTAGTCATGTTGTGAAAAAAGAATGAGAACATAAAAGAAAAATCATGAGGAAAGAAAAAACCCAAAAAATCAAAAAAGAGAAAATAGTATGCTCTGGTCTGCATTCAGACTCCATAGTTCTTTCTCTGGATGTGGATAGCATTTTCCCTAAGATTTTGGAATTATATTGCTGAAAGAGCTAAATCTATCAAACTGGTCCTTGCACAATGTTGCTGTTACTGTGTACAATGTTCTCCTAGTTCTGCCTGCTTTACTCAGCATGAGTTCCTGTAAGTCTTTCCAGGTTTTTCTGAAATAGATAATTTTTTTTTTTTGCTTTTTGGTGGGCTATTGGGGTTAAGTAACTTGCCCAAGGTCACACAGCTAGGTTTTTTTTTGTTCGTGTATGTTAAGTGTCTGAGGCTGGGTCCAAACTCAGGTCCTTCTGACTCTGAGGCTGGTGCTCTATTCAGTGCACCACCTCGCCACCCTCAAGCTTGGCTCTAGGTTTTAATTGAATTTTTTCCTTCCTGGTATCTTTAGTAGTTTTAATATAGTGCATTTACTCTTGGGGGCTGAATATCAAAACTCTTTCAGTCTACTCTTACACTTTTCATTGGCCCTACTCCAATTAACTTCTGTGGGGGACTGGTCTGGGCTTAGCTGGATGTCTCAAATCTCTCCTTTGGGTCTGCTATAACACCATATAATAGTCCCCTACCCTAATCATCTGTGATCTTTAGTTTTGTGTTATAGGGCTGAGTGTCTGCTGCTTTTTGAGGGATTAGAGGAGGGTAGATTGTATGTTCTAGGCAGAGTTTCTGCTGTTTTAGGGTTCCCTAACCTAGAGGCTGTTCAAAGTAGTGCAATGTCCTTCTGCTCCTATCTCTCCCACTCCTGTGTATATGGCTAGACAGAGCTTGTTGAGGCAGAATGCTGGGGTAAATATGTGTGCTGGCAAAGATTTTATGAAGAGGAAAACTCATGAGTGGGCACCAGAGCACAAGCAGGTGGAACAGTGTTGTGTGCCCTACTGGAATGTGAAGGTTGGTAGAGGATGGGTGTTGAGTTAGTGCTATGTTTATTCATGAGGCTGTTGCTTTTGGGGGGGGGGGGGGTTGTTTTCTTATCCTATGAAGATAGCTGTAATTGCTTTATATCTGGCTCAGAATTCTAATTTTGGGATTGCTGGGTTTGGGGTTTTTTTTTGAGAGTTAATAGATACTGGAGAAAATGTCTAGTCTCTATTTTGCTGATAATATGACCTGTCAATTTATACAGGAAGTTCTTCCTAATTCTCCTAATTGTTAGTATTTGTTTTCTTTTCAAATTATCTTGCGTTTATTTACCCTTGTAAATGTTTTATCTTCCCAGTAGAATGTAAACTCCATTGTTTTCCACTGTCTTTATATTCCTAGAACCTTGCCCATGACAAATGCTTTAAAAATGGAATAAATGTCCAAATTAGTGTGATGCTGAAAGCTCAATTTGAGCCTTTTCTTCAACATCAACTTTTAAACTCAGAATTCAAGTCAGACCAAAAAAACACATCATATAGAACATAGTTCAACCAATTACTTCCCATTCATCAATTTACAAATAAATAGTAGTTTACAGGAAGAAAAATATTTACTTACTTCATGGATAGTGCTACTTTGGGTTTAAAATAGGGTTCTTTCTGGTCTGCCAGGAAGATGATTAAATCATTTCCTAAAAGAAGTAAGAATTGTGTTAGAGAAGCCTTGATCAAATGTATTTCTGTAACAAATCATAGTAATAGTTGACTCTGACACTTTTACAAAAAAAAAATTCAGGTACTATTCTTTGGAAATAGAATTTCTGAATTCCTTCTTCTCTTCTGATCTATTCCATCTTATGTACACATGCAAGAACATTTAAAACTGATTGCCACTCTAATAAGATAGGGATTCTCGTAGAATATACTATTACTTGTTCAATTTTCAAAGCAAGAGACAAATGGACAGGAAGAACCCCATAAGAAGATATAAACACAATATTAACAGAAGAAGATAGCCTCTATAAGGAACAAGAATAGATAATTTTAACAGTAGAAATTCATTAAAACCCATTATTATGCTGCTGTATCATGGGGTCAAATCTTTCCTTAAAACACAGCAATAAAAATAGACTGTTAAAACATTGCAAATCATGTTTTAATCCTGTCTTCTAGACCAGAGGTATAATCGGATTTGATTAGTAGTAAGGTTACCATAAGTATTTGCTCATAAAAAGACATCTAAACTACTTGAGGACAGGTACTATACCTGTATTATATAACTTTTCTGTTTTTACCTTACAGTAGTGAAATGTAGCTTTGAAGTGGGGAAGGTCTAAACTCACCCTACCTCTGATATGTACTAGCTATGTGGTCATGGGGAAATCACAGCCCCTCTCAGTGTCAAATTTAATTTTCTCAGAATATGTTACATATTAAGTTGTCATATACCTTGGTAGAGGGAGTTTCTACACTGGAGTTACCTCACAGTAATGAAATCACACCTAGCACAAAAAACTACTTAATAGTGTTCAGGGCCCAAAAAAAAGAAACTCAGCTGACAGACTGATTTTTTAAAACTTTAATTGCTTTACATTTTATGTTTATTGACTGACTACACCTTGTAAAGCAAAACTTAAAAAAAACATAACTATATAATGTAACTGACAATTTCTCTACTTCTTACAAGAAGTAAGAGTCAAAGGGAAAATGCCTGAAGTCTGAGAAAGTCTAGAGTCCTACTGAGGATCATGAAGAACCTTACTTTGGCTTGCTATTCCAAATGTCAGCTCTTGGCTGAAGTCAATTTCTCCCTTCTTTATTCCTGAATTGCAATATTCCCTGGCTGATAAATTGCCTATCTTCAAAATTTAGAGAAATTCTGATTAAACAGTTGAAGATTTGCATTTCCTAGGAATCACAAGGATCCAGGGAAGGTGAGAGTCAGGAACACAGAGAAGGAACACTAGATAAGCAAGGTTAGGGACATTCCATAGAATGTAGAACAAATCTTTGGGGATCTGAATATGAAGAAAATATATGGCATTAAGCTGTGAGAATTTATGGTCAAAGAGAATAATCACTGGGGGTTAACTCCAAGGAAGAAATGGACATAGCTGGGACAGCTTGGGGAAAAGGTGGAGAGTTGTCAATGTCTCACAGGAATGAAGTTGTCTCCTATTCTTGAGTGTCAGAATGGGAGCAAGAGATCTTGAATATGAACATGGGAATAAGTTATTAGAAGCTTAGGATATGAAAGCTGGAAGATTATATAGCTTGGAGATCATACAGCCCAATATCCTCACTTTACAGAGGAAGAAAATGTGGCCTCCACAGATGACTTGGCCAGGGTAATATAGCAAGTTAATAACCGAGCCAAGATTAGAACAGAACATGACTAGGACCAATAACAGGACCAGAACTAGAACATAAGAAGCCTCATGATAGCGCTTCACTAGAACAAGTTGCTTTATAGGGTACCTAGAGGAAAGAGAAGACTTTTGGAGAGCCCTGAGGATTCAGCTAGGGAGGGGGCCAGGAAAAGGAGCTGTTATAGTTTTGAAGATGGGTGTGTTGACAGAAAAGAGCTGTTGGCATCCATGAACATGCATATATATGTCTTATTTAAGGGGAGAATGGAAGAACAGAAAACTTAAAATATAGGAGAAGGAACAAAGGAAATAGGAGTTAGTACAGCCTTAGAAGAATTTTATATATTGAGTGGAAGAGCTCCACAAATTTTGGTAATTGGGAAGAAAAATAAACTGTAAGGACATTGAAAATTGGAGGAGCAAGTCCTGAATGGGACTTTTTAGGGCCTCAGAGAATAGGGATGAGAGAAGTGTCAAGGGCCCTGGTTACTGCTGGAGGGTGGGCTGGGGGAGGGAGAAAAAGAAAGCAGTTAGTGTCTTAGGACAGAGGAGTCATTAAGATGCCTAACATGGGCCCAGGGATGAAAAGATGAAGCTATTAAGAATCCTCAGGGTAGACTGGGAAAGAGAAGCTGTCAGAGCTAAGACTAAGGATTGGGAATGGAGAAACAGGACAGAGAAAGGGGCTGGGAGTGAGATACTGAGAAAAGCTGTTCAAGCCTCTGTCAGAAAGATGGGGATTGTGGGGTCAGGCAGTGGGGCCCTCAGGGTCTAAGAACAGAGGTGGGGAGTGCTCTGTGGAGGGGAAGGGGTCTTTCTGCAGAATGGGGCTGAGATGGTGGACGCTGGGAAGGGGATTGTCAGAGCCTAAATATGGAGATGGGGTGTTGTTATGGCTCAGGTGAAGGGCAAAGGCTCTCAGGCTCTCAGGAGGATGAAGATGGTAAAGGCAGAAAGTGGTACTGTCAGGAAAATGGGACGATGATAGGGACAGGGAGAAGAGAGCTGTCAAGGCCTGAGGATAGAGACAGGTGTTGTCAGGCCTCTGGAGGTGGGTGGGGGCAAAAAGGGGCTGTCAAGAGTATGGAGATGGTGGAGGCGAGAAATGGGACTCTCAGGACAATCGGGTTAGGGAGGGGAGCTGTTAGGACCCGAGTTTAAAAATGGAGGGCTCTCAGGTCCTGGAAATGGGTGGGAGCAGGGACACAGGCTATTAGGGCCTGGGAATGAAGATGAGGGCGGGAGTCAGGGCTTAGAGGATGGGATGGGGAAGGCAAAGGGAGGGTCAGGAAGATGGCACCAGGAGGGTGGGCCGGGGATGGGAGCAGAGGGAGCTGTCAGGAGGCGACACTGACTTTCCCGCAGCACGAACAGGTCCGTCTGCTTGTCCGAGTTGAAGTCCCCGAAGGCGGCCACGGTCCCCCAGGCCTCGGAGCCAAACAGCTCGCCCGTGACGTTGTGCAGGGCTTTGGAAGGGGCCGGGCCCAGGAGTCCCAGTCCCAGCAGCTGAGCCAGCAGCGCCCAGGAACCCAGAAGCCGGCCCGCGGCCGCCGTTGCCATCGCTCAGCCGTGCCGGCGGCCTGCCCTCCCCGACCTCTCAGCGCCTCCTGCCCAATCCCAGACCCAGAGCCCGGCCCCAGTGCCGGCCCAGGCCTGGCAGTGCCTCCCGGCAGCCGCCAGTCGCCAAACACAGGTCCACCGGAAGCAGCGTCACAACTCAGCGCCCCCGTCTCCTCAGTCCCCGGTCCAGAGAGCTCCGGCCGCCCCAAGCGGGATTCCCAGGGAAGAAGACGCCGGTCCAAACCACTTCCGGGATGGGCCCCCTTTTGCGACAGTGTCGTACGGAGGCGTGGAGGGGGGCGGGGCTCGCGGGGGCCGGGGACCGGAGGCGGGGCATGCGCGGAGGGGCGGCTCTGGGGAGGGTGCTGGGCTGGGGCATCTGGGGACGCATTGACCCCGGCATCGGCGGAGGCAGCGGTGTCGGCGGTAGCAGCAGCGGTGGACAGGGTAGCCATGACTGGGGCGAAGGGGCTCATGGCTGACGTCAGCTGGAAGGTCCTGGAGCGGAGGGCCCGCTCCAAGCGTTCAGGTTTGGCACGTGGGCAGCCCCGTTCTTGGAAATAAGTTTGGCTTCTGCTTGCGCCCCAGAGAGCAGCGCGCAGCTGCTGCCAGGGTGCCCCCAGGGTCTGCGGCACCCCAAAGTCAGGCGGCAGCCCCATTTTTTAGAAATAAGCTCACCCTTTGAGTCTCTCCCCGAAATCTGGCGACATCCTCGTTTTCAGAAATGTTTGCCCCTTATGACTCATTCCACCTTCCCTCAAATCATCTGATGGCCCCATTTTAAAAAATGTTTGCACCCCTCTCTCTCCGGTAGCCCGAAATCAGGCGATGGCTGCATTCTTAAGAAAGAAATTTAACCCGTGTGTGCCTCCACAGGGTCTCCCCCCAGTTGGCTGATGACCCCATTTTTAGAAATAAGTTTGCCCCCAATGTCTCCAACTCCCTGAAATCAGGCGTTTGTTTCATTTTTAGAAATAAGTTTGGCTCTTGTATCTCTTTCCAGCTCCCCCAAATCGGGTGGCAGCCCCGTTCTTAGACATATTTCCACAAGTCTCCCCCACAAAAAGGAGCTGATGGCCCCATTTTTAGAAATAAATTTGCCCCCTATATCTCTCCCCACCTTCTTGAAATCAGGCAAGGACTGAATTCTTAAGAAACAAGTTTCTTGTTTCAAATCAGCTGATGCCCCCATTTTTAGAAATAAGTTTGCTCCCTACCACTCTCTTTACCTCCAGAAAGTCAGACAAGGGCTCTATTCTTCACATATTTGCCCCTTGTGTCTCACTCCACCTCCCCTACCCTCCAAATCAACAGATGGCCCCATTTTTAGAAAGAGGTTTGCCCCTAATGTCTCTTTCCCCCTTCCCCAAAAATCAGCCTGCTGCCCTATTTTCTTTGAAATTTGTCCTCTATCCCTCTTCCCACCCCGAAAATGGGACGCTGACCTCTTTTTATTAACTAAGATTGCCCCTTTCTTTCTACTCTGTCCAAATAAGAATAGCTTGAAGTCTGGAAACTGCATTACCGCACTACCCAAAATAAAGTTGCCTCTGGCCTCTATGCTGCAGAGCGCGGCTGGCCATCAGGCAGTTCCTCCAAGATTAGAAATAAAGTTGCTCACTATCAGGTCCACTTCACAGAAGTAAGGTCGTCACCACCCTAATTCTTAGCTATGAAATTTTCCTCTATCTTTTAAAATAAACTAGCATTTATTAGATATTTATTTGCCGGGTACTGTGCTAAACATTCGGCCTACAAAGGAAGAAAAAAAAAAGCAGTCCCTTCCTTCAGGAAACTTACAGTCTAATCGGGGAGACACCATACAAAACTATGGTCAAATGATATGTTCAAGAAAAATTGGGGTTTATTTCATGGATTTTCTCAATTCTTGGAAGTAAATTTGTTCCCTGTTCTCCCAACTTCCCCAGAAAGCAGGTAGCAGAACTTTTGTAGAAAGTAAAGCAAAACAAAACAAAAACTAGTTCCCCACACAGTCCCTTACCTCTCTTCTTGCATAGAAGTCATCAAGTGACTACCCTTAGAAATAATATTGCTTCCTTTCTGGTCTACATGACCATGGAAGCCAGGCTTCTTGCTATTATCCCTGGGAATAAAGAAGCAACTTTTTAGCCTTTCAACCCTCATTTTTTTCTAACTTCCTCTTCCTTTCCTATGAGTTCTGTGACTTAATGTCATGAGCATCTAGGAAGCTCAGTTTAGACCATTTTGGGATATATTTTCCCACAGTACTTAACAATTCAAGTGGATGGTAGTGAAAATCATGCTTTAGTTCTCTGGTCTTTCACTTCTGGGTTAGATCCTTCCCTGAGATTGCAAGGTTTCTTAAGTATTCATTCTCTCTATGTTGGTGTGACTTTCGCTGATAATGTCTGGTTTTCCTGGAAATTTCACATTCCTGATTCACAGTTCCTGATTGAGCCTAGAATTCCCATTATTTTATTAGTCAAGAAAAATCCATAGTCTTTACTCATTTTGTTCCTAGTCACTCCTTCCAAATTCAAAGCTCATTTAAATCAATATTCAGGAAGGTATACTTTTCAAAGCGTCCTGAGGTGATTTACCTAAATTTTAAATCACTGTGTTCAAGTTGAAGCTTGTGACAAGTATTGGTATGGTGAATCTTAGAGCTGGAATAACAGCTTTTATCATTTCTTAGCCAAATTAATACAGTTTAGTAGCAAGCAAAAACTACAAAATGAAAAGCCATGGGCTAACTTACCTTCAAAGTCCTCCATTTTATTAACTGACTAAAAGATAACAATAATGGGATTACTTTAATTGTATAGAACATGAACACAGAAAAAAATCATAAAATTCCCTGTAATTATGATGGAACTACAGTATTTATTTATATTGATTCTGAGAGACACTTTAGTTATCTCTTACTCATACCACTATTGCACTCGTGGCTTCATTTTAAAAAATTGTTACTTGTACACAATGGATTGTGGCATAGTATAAGGAGGAATATCTATTTTCACAAACTATACTAAGAGGAATTCAGTCATCTTTAGCTGACAAAAAAAAAACAGTGCTGAATTTCTTTGACTGAAGATACATTTCAAAAGGATGTTTTTTTTAAAATACAGTCTTTAAAAGTATGATTTTGAGAGAAATTTTTCAAGCTAGTATATTTCAGAAATAGTAACTTGCAAGATGCACATAATGGAGTTTTTATTTGCACTTTTGGTACTAAGTACCTTGTAATATAAAACAGTAGAGTTGAAAAGCAGCGGTATGTTTGTTTAGAATATAATAAAATATCATTTGGATTGTAACTGGACAAAGAAAGTAACCAGAGCTTTTTTACAGGAGAATGAACACTACCTGAACATACATTTTTGCAACAGTTCCTCTTTCTCTAAACGTACTTCCCCTTTCTCCACTCTTTCCTTTATTTCCTCTGAAATGCATGTCATAAGAATAAACTGAAAATTCCAGTTAGTTCACAAAATGTATTAAGGATATACTTATTGAATTCAGAACCTCCTTTTTCAGATATTAAATTGGTGTTAAAAATAGTTGTTAATATCCAATCAATTAAATATCCAGAATAAGTAGTAATAACTGTCTATCCACAATTTTAGTCATGTTGTATAGCACAATAAAAATCAGAACCACATTCAACTTCACATTAACCCTAAAGCACTAATCATTTTAAGATGTCAGATTCCTTTGTTAGCTCTATATGCTATTTGCAGAATAAGGATACTCTGGTGAAACATTTATTTTTTGTTTTACTTTAACATGAAGTTTTTGTTACTTAAAAAAAAAAAAACTACTGTAGAAAGTATTTGGCTTCAAATCTGAAATAACTTTATCTTTATATACAGTGTACCACAGTAAAGCAAGCATTGTTACATAATAGAATAACAAGAGCTCCACTGCACATATTACAGTTATTAAATAGGTAATTGTGTATCTATAGACCAAGAGTAACTTTTGTGTGTCACAGAATTCTGTCAGTCTGATGGACCCCTTCTCAGAATGTTTTCTGATACAGAAAATAAAATACACAGTCTTACAAAGGAAAACAGTTATATCGAAATATAGTTATTAAAAATATATTGTAAAAAAGTTCACAGACCCCAGTTAAGAACCCCTAACCTAGGCTCACCCATATAGCTGAGGGTAATTTCTTAAAACAAAGAATAAGGAAAAAAAAACAAATTTTAGAGAAAAAAATGTAATGAATCCAAATTATCCTCTGTAACATTGTATTATATTAATAACTACTAATATTGCTTTCACTTAATTTAATACTGATTGCATCTAACCTTTACTAAACAACTTTGAAAATTACTGTAGTTTAGCCTGCGACGTAAATGATTAGAGGGAACGGTTTGAAATGGACGCTTCAGATGATGCAACAACTACCTCTGCAAGTGTTTTCTTAAGGTCTGGTAAGTGTGTGGACCCAGAAGGGGTTATTTGGTATCTTAAATACCCTTGTTTTTTTAAACTTAACTTTTAAGTTTTTTTTTTTAATTCCATTTTTGTTTTTGTTTATTTAATAATGAAATATTTTAACTTTCACTGGCATTAGATTGAATTGTATTTAGTACTCAACCAATTATCATTTTTTTTCTTTTTAAGAAAAGTATGTATAGTGCTGATAGTTGGATTTAATCATTAGGAATTTAAATAAGATCCCCAAACTGGAAAACCTTGCTTTTATCCTAATCCTTTCAATGTATAGATTTCTTTACTTCTAAAATTTTTATTGAAATAATATTTTTATATCAAATATATTTCCAAATATATCCCTCTTCCTTCCTCTATCCTGTGAACCATCTCTTGTAACAGTATAAAAGAAAGGAGAAAGCAGTTCCATAAAACTAACTTATCACTTGAATCTGACAATATTTGCAATTTTTCATGCCCAAAGTCTTCTACCTTTATAGTGAAGGGCGGAAGGTGCATTTTCTTATTTCCTCATTAAAGGCAAATTTGGTCATTATACTTACACAGCATTCAGATTCTTTTTATTATTTTTCATATTTACACTGTTACAGTCCTTGTAAATATTTTTCCTGGTGCTGCTTAATTCATAGTATATAAGTACATAAAATTTTCCTATGCTTCTCTGAACTTCACAGTCATTTCTTTTTTGTTTGTTTTGTTTTTTTGGAGGGCAATTGGGGTTAAGTGATTTGCCCAAGGTCACATGGCTTGTAATTGTTAAGTGTCTGAGGCTGGATTTAAACTCAGGTCCTCCTAACTCCAGGGCTAGTGCTCTATTCACTACACCACGTAACCACCTAGCTGCTTACTCCCCCCCCACCCCCCCCCAGCCACCATTTTTTACAGGTTAAAAATATTTTATTTTATTTTGTTTTGTTGTTGTGTCTGACTCTTCTTGACCCCTTTTGGGGTTTTCTTGACAAAGATACTGGAGTGGTTTACCTTTTCCCTCTCCAGGTCATTTTTTTTTTTTAGTTTTTTTTTTTTGTTTGTTTGTTTTTTTAAACAAATGCTTTATTAACTTCTGTTTTACATCATTCATTTCCGCCAGATTTTGAGTTACAATCATTTTCCCCCCGTTATTCCCCTACCCAACCTCCCAGAATAGTAGTCCCACAAGATATCACTTCCTCCAATCTGCTCTCTCCCATACCTTCTCCCATACCCCCATCGACTTTTCCATTAGAGGAAGGTGAATCTTTGTGTCCCAATGCCTGCACATCTTATCTCCCTATTACAAGCGAAAGAGTATTACTAATAATATTTATATATATTTGAAACATTTAATGTTACAACCTCAAATTTCAGATCCATTTCCTTCCTCCCTTGTCGCCCATTCCTTCTTGGGAGATAAGCAATTCAGTATATGTTGTACATGTCTAGCTATGCAAAACATTATCATAGTAGATATATTGTACAAGGCTGCTTATAATTCCCTCCCACTCATCCCACCCCCCACCTGGTCCATTCCCTACATAATCCTGTCCCTCTTCTATAGTGGGTACTTCCAACCTCCTCTCCCCCCAAGGATGCCCTCCCATCCATCATCCCTCCTCTCATCCCCCTTCCCCCTATCCTGCTGCAGGTTGAGATATCCCATTTAGTATGTATGTCATTTTCTCCCTGAACCAAATTCAATGGGAATGTGGTTTTGTCTTTTTAGCCTTCCTTATTCTCCCCCTCCTTTGCAACCACTTCCCCTTGCTTCTTCTACATGGGATAGTTTACCCTACCATGTCTCTCCCCATCTCCTCTTGCCACTTTCCTCTCTCACCTCATAATTTCATCCCTTGAGTATTCTCCTTCCCAACAAATTCAACCTATGCCCTCTATCCATATATAACTGTAACCATATACACACACATTCACCTATGTATTCATATGACCACACCCCCTTCTTCCATTATTTTCATAGTGAGAAAGATATCATCAGTCACAGTTATTGCTTTTCCATATAGGAATGTAAATAGTTCAACTTTGATAAGTTCCTTTTGATTTCTTTTCCCTGATTACCTTCTCAGGCATCTCTTGCTTCTTGTGTCTGGATGTCAAATTTTCTATTCAATTCTGGTTTTTTCCTCAAGAATGCTTGAAAGTCCTCTATTCCACTGAATGACCATATTTTCCCCTGAAACAAAATACTCAGTTTTGCTGGGTAGGTGACCCTTGGGTTCATTCCCAGTTCTTTTGCCCTCTGGAATATCATATTCCATGCCCTTCGATCCCTCAGTGTAGAAGCTGCCAGGTCCTGGGCTATTCTGATTGTGTTTCCACAATATTGAAATTGTTTCTTCCTGGCTGCTTGTAGTATTTTCTCCTTGATCTGGGGATTCTGGAACCTGGCTATAATATTCCTGGGAGTTTTCTTTTTGGGATCTTTTTCAGGAGGTGATCTGTGGATTCTTTCAACCTCTATTTTGCCCTCTGGATCTAAAACATCAGGGCAGTTTTCCTTGAGAATTTCTTGAAGGTGATTTCTAGGTTCTTTCTTTGATCATGGCTTTCAGGTAGTCCAATATTTTTTAAATTGTCTCTCCTGGATCTATTCTCCAGGTCAGTGGTTTTTCCCATGAGATATTTCACATTGCCTTCTAATCTTTCGTTTGTTTGGATCTGCTTAACAGCATCTTTATTTCTCATAAAGTCACTAGCTTCCATTTGCTCCAGTCTAACTCTGAAGGAATGAATCTCCTCAGTGAACTTTTGAGATTCTTTTTCCATCTGGCAAATTCGACTTTTTAAGGCATTCTTCTCCTCAATGCCCTTTTGGGCCTCCTTTGCCATTTGAGCTAGTCTATTTTTTAAGGTGTTGTTTTCCTCAGTCAGGCTGTTGACCCTCATTTCATACTTTTCCTGCATCCTTCTCATTTCTCTTTCTAATTTTTCCTCCACTTCTCTTATTTGATTTCTAAAGTCCTTCTTAAGGTCCTCTATGGCCTGCAACCCACTCATGTTTTCCCCTGGGGCTTTTGGAGCAGGACTTCTGACCTCACAGTCCTTTTCCCGCTGTATGCCCCCAAAATAGGAGTCTAGGGTTGCATTTTTCTGTTTCCTTTGCCTTGGCATGTTGCCACTTAATTGCTTGACTTTTGGGCTTGTTGCTACACTATGGCTTTAAGGCCAGATAGAGGAATTTTCGTCCCGAACGTGTGGGGGGCAACTTCCGTTTCTGGCAAGCTGTAAACCCACCCACAACTTCCACCCTAGATCACAATCCAGATTCAGGGAGGTTAAAGCAAGAGCGATTACCCCCCAAGACTGATCGCTGGATCTCCCCACGATTTGTAGGCTGGGAGCCAGACCTGCCTATGAAAACTACAAAATGGCGTGTCTCCTCAGCGGCTTCTAGCCCCCAGGGGAGGGAGCTGACGCATTCCCCAAATACAGGCCCCAAAGTCCATAGGACACTAACCTCTTACTTTGTCCTAGGCATGTCTATGTTGATAATTCTGGAATCGCCACAGCTCCTGGTGTTCTGGGGTTCCTCCAGCCGGCTGCTGGCCCTGCCGCCCTGGAGCTAAAACCTCGGCTCACGCGGACCTGGGCTCGGCTCGGCTTGGCTCCTGCGCTCTGCGCGCTGCCGGCTCCCAGACCGCTGCGCTGGTCCTTCCTGCAGGGCTGCTGGGCTGTCCTCAGCGGGAGGTTAGCTTCTCTGTGTCGTTCTGTGGGTGCTGGGGCTCCAGAAGTTGTTCAGAGTCCTTTTTTACATAGTTTGTGGGGAATCTGGGGGCAGAGAGGCTTGGAAGAGCTGTTTCTACTCCGCCATCTTGGCTCCGCCCTCCAGGTCATTTTACAGATGTGGAAATTGAGGCAAAGAGGGTTACATGACTTGCCCAGAATTATACAACTAGTAAGTGGCTGAGGCCGGATTTGAACTCGAGAAGAGGAGTCTTCCAGACTCTAGGCTAGCACTCTATCCACTGTGCCACCTAGCTTTGGCTTTATTATATTAGTGTGCCACAGTTTATTCAGACATTCTCCCAGTTTCTGGTGAGCTACCTACTTTGTTTCTAGTTCTTTGCTACACAGATAGTACCACTATGCATATTTTGGTGTATCTAGGACCTTTGTGTCATTGATCTTCTTGAGGAATAGCCTAGTGTATGGCTAGGACAAAGAGTGTGGGGATTTTAGTTTCTTTTCTCTTTTTATAAAGTATAATTCCAAATTGCTTTCCAGAATGGTTGGACCAGTTCATAGTTCTATCAATAGTATCATGGTTAACCTATCTTTCCAAAGTTCTTCCTGGGTTATTTTTAAAATTAATGTTACTCTAAATAAAATGGTAGTTCAGGGAGTGGCACTACAGAAATGTGAAATATACTACCAAGAAAATCAGTAGGTAATTATAGAATTATAACTGATTGGAAGGCACCTTAGAGATGATCTAGTTTGGTGTCTTCATGGTTATTTATAAGACTTTGACTCCCCACCTCATGAAAATCCTGTGAAGAATGTGGTACAAATGTTATTCTGATTTTCCGGAGTAGGTATATAACTTTCCTAAGACCACACAGCAATTTAGTGGCAGAGGAAGAACTAGAACCTATATCTTCTGATACCAAGCCCAACATTCTTTACCACCATGCTGGTCAAGGTATAGGAAGGATGAGATGGGCCTTACAAAGAGACATTCAGAATTAGCCTTATCAACATACCTGAGAAGCCTCCACATAGTTCAAAGGCCAAGTGGTTTTTACTCCTAAGAAGAGCATTGAAAAGGAAATCTAGAAAAAGGTCTTGGACTGTTTTCAAGTTCTAATCGTGTCACTGATTAGCCATGTGACATTGAGTAGTCCTTCACTGCTCTGCAGCCCTGTTTCCTTGTCTGTAACATTGAAGTAATTTGCTTTACCTTCCACATAAGGTTGTAGTAAGAAAAACAGCCAAATTATATATAAGCAAACTTTTTTAAAAAATATAGTAATATAATGAACACTTTTGAGATAATTGTGAGACATGTCAGCTTTGAAAATTTTGAGAAATTTGCTGTGGTGCCTTTGAAAATTTGCTTGAATTGATCTTTAAATAGGCTATTTGGGCCTTTACACACACTCATATGCACATATATATCTATATAAGATTTTTTTTGTTTTTAATTACTTTTTTTCTGAATATGGAATACTGTATTGACAAGATCACCATAAAGAGATAGATTGGGGGAAAATCACAGCTAAACAAGAGAAGACAAATATTCTCAAATAATTTCACCTAAATGTTTTTAGTTAATGTTCTCTTACTAAATGATAAAATAGCATAATGTAAAGTGTTTTAAATGTATGTGAAGAACAATTTCTGATAAAATTTTTTGAAAAGAATAGAAACAGAATGAATTTGACCTATATTTTCCATCCTCACTTCTGTATAATGGTTTGGTAGATTTCCAGCATGAGGAAGCTCATTTAAGAGTAATGGAAAAATAGAATCTCACAGATATGTTTTTCTGCATGAATAGTCTGGCAAATTTAAAAACCCAAGAATGGTGTACCTTAGATAATGCCCAACTTTCAATAGAATGTTTGAAGGCATATTTGTAGTAGCTTTTCTCATAATGTATTACTTATTTCATGAAAGAATGTACCAAGAACTAAAGATAATCTATGAGAATAATTTTTTTTTTTTATAAAGCAATTGGGGTTAAGTATCTTGCTCAAGTTTACATGGCTAGTCATTATTTATGCGTGGGTGCTCATTTTCTGAGGCCGGATCTGATCTCGGGTCATCCCAACTCCGAGGCCGGCGCTCTTACTCACTGAGCCACCTAGCCACCCCTTTAGGGCAATTGGGGTTAAGTAACTTGCCCAAGGTTACATGGCTAGGTTTTTGTTTGTGTGGACTAAGTGTTGGAGGCCTGCTCAGACCTCAGGTCCTTCTGACTCCAGGGCTAGCGCTCTATTCACTGCGCCACCTAGCGGCCCCTGAGAATCATTTTTTATTGTTGATTCCTCTTAAATTTTCTACAAATTCTCAGTTTCTTTCCTACTAGATCATAAGATCATGAGGACAGGGATTATGTTTTAACTGAAATTTGCATCCCCACAAGTGCCTAGCAGAGTGTTGTGAATTAATGCTTCTTTTACAATTTCTTGTATATATAAGTGAAGTTTTATAACTTAGTGAAAAAGCATAGAGTTACTTCCCTAAGAGATTTGTAGTTATAGTTCATTTATTCATTCTAGTCTTAGTAATTTCCAAGTTATTGTATTTGCATAGAAAATGAGTCAAAGGTAATTCAGACAGCTGTTAAAAAGACTTTTTTTCCTCAATGAACAATTTCTGGAACATGTTCATTATAGCGAAATATTGCATTATAAACTTCAGTTTAACAAGGACCTTATCAGAGGATGTCTTGGCTTGGCACCAGTGGGCCTTTTAAAGAGACTTTTGATTAAAAAAATACCTAGTGTGGCCAGAATTTACAGTAAAAATCATGCTTTTTAAACAACCATTATGTGTATTCAATTAGAGCGTTGGTAACTCAGAATGGAAAGACTGGCCGTAGAGCCAGGAAAAACCTAAATTCAACTTGCCTCTGAAACATTAGCTCTGTACCAGTGGGTCTCTTCATCTCTTAGTGCCCAGGGTAACTATCTAATACTCTCATTGACAAATGAGTTGCTGCTTTGCCTTGATGGAGGAAATTTTTACACTAGGAGTTCCACAAACTGATAAAATCACAGGTCTAGAGTGCCCCCCTCAAGAAAATCTTATTTCCTTGCATTACAGATACAGTGTAATAATGCATTTAGTAAAATTCTTCCCTCCCTATTTACTGTCTCTTCCCTCTTAACTTCTTTCTTTGTTGTTGAAAGAAGTCCAACTACATGAGCTTTCTCTTTGCTTCTTTTACTGATTTTAGGGAGAACACCACAATTACACTTATATGTGGTATGAGTTTTGGTATACATGCTAATAAATTTAGTATGTTATTTAGTGGCATTAGGATTCCTTATTTCTTTAGTTTGACTGCAAAATCCAAAACTAAATCTAATTCTTCTATGTTTTTCTTTTTTTTTTAAATTAATTAAACAAATGCTTTATTAACTTCTGGTTTACATCATTCATTTCCACCACATTATGAGTTACATTTTTCCCCCATTTTTTCCCTACCCACCACCCCAGAATAGCAGTCCCACTAGATATCCCCTCATCCAATCTGCTCTCTCCCATATCTTCTTCCATACCCCCTTCGACTTTGCCATTAGGGCAAGGTGAATCTCTGAGCCCCAATGCCTGGACATCTTATGAAACATTTAATTTTAAAACTTCGATTTTCAGATCCATTCCCTTCCTCCCTTGTCACCCACTCCCTCTGAGAAGATAAGCAATTCAGTGTGTGTTGTACATGTATAGCTATGCAAAACCTTACCATAGTAGATATATTGTAAAAGACTGCTTATATTTCCCTCCCACCCGTCTCACCTCCCACCTGGTCCATTCCCTACTTTGATCCTGTCCCTCTTTGATAGTGGGTACTTCCAACCTCCCCTCCACCCAGAATGCCCTCCCCTCCATCATCCCCCCTCTCGTCCCCCTTTCCCCTACTCAGGAGAGTGAGTGAGGGTAAGATATTCCATTTAGTATGTATGTGATTCTCTCCTTGAGCCAACTTCAATGAGAATATGCTTTTGCCTTTTTGCCTTCCTGTTCTTCCCCTCCCCTGCAACTACTTCCCCTTGCCTCTTCTACATGAGATAGTTTACCCTACCCTGTCTCTCCCCATCTCTTCTTGCCACTTTCCTCTCTCACCTCTTAACTTCACCCCTTAAGTATCATCCCTTCCCATCAAATTCAAGCTGTGCCCTCTATCCATGTATACCTGTAAACATATGCCCATATACCCTTCTTCAATTATTTTCATAATGAGAAAGGTTTCATCAAACACAGTTATTGTTTTTCCATGTAGGAATGTAAATAGTTCAACTTTGACAAGTTCCTTTTGATTTCTTTTCCTTGATTACCTTCTCAAGCATCTCTTGCTTCTTGTGTCTGAATGTCAAATTTTCTATTCAACTCTGGTTTTTTCCTCAAGAATGCTTGAAAGTCCTCTATTCCACTGAATGACCATATTTTCCCCTGAAACAAGATACTCAGTTTTGCTGGGTAGGTGACTCTTGGGTTCATTCCCAGCTCTTTTGCCCTCTGGAATATCATATTCCATGCTCTTCAATCCCTCAGTGTAGAAGCTGCCAGGTCCTGGGCTATTCTGATTCTGTTTCCACAATATTGAAATTGTTTCTTCCTGGCTGCTTGTAGTATTTTCTCCTTGATCTGGGGGTTCTGGAACCTGGCTATAATATTCCTGGGAGTTTTCTTTTGGGGATCTTTTTCAGGAGGTGATCGGTGGATTCTTTCAACCTCTATTTTGCCCTCTGGGTCTAAAACATCAGGGCAATTTTCCTTGAGAATTTCTTGAAGGGTGATTTCTAGGTTCTTTCTTTGGTCATGGCTTTCAGGTAGTCCAATAATTTTTAAATTATCTCTCCTGGATCTATTTTCCAGGTCAGTGGTTTTTCCCATGAGATATTTCACATTGCCTTCTATTCTTTCATTTGTTTGTATCTGTTTAATAGTATCTTGATTTCTCATAAAGTCACTAGCTTCCATTTGCTCCAGTCTAACTCTGAAGGAATGAATCTCCTCAGTGAGCTTTTGAGATTCTTTTTCCATGTGGCAAATTCGACTTTTTAGGGCATTCTTCTCCTCATTGCCTTTCTGAGCCTCTTTTGCCATTTGAGTTAGTCTATTTTTTAAGGTGTTGTTTTCCTCAGTCAGGCTGTTGACTATCATTTCATACTTTTCTTGCATCTTTTTCATTTCTCTTCCCAAATTTTCCCCCACTTCTCTTATCTGCTTCTTAAGGTCCTCTATGGCCTGTAGCCAGCTTGTATTTTCATTTGGGGCTTTTGGTGCAGGAGTTCTGACCTCACAGTCCTCCTCCATGCTTTGAGCCTCTTTGCCCCTAAAATAGGAGTCCAATGTTGAACTTTTCTGTTTATTTTGTTTCGTTTGCCTAGGCATATTGCCACTTATTTACTTGATTTTGGGGCTTGTTGCCACAGTAGGATTCTGCCACCAGACAGGGGAGCTTCCGCCCAAACGTGGGGTCTTCACAACTTCCGCCAGTTGGGTGGCCTCTGTAAAGCATCCACTCGCTCTGGCAAGTTGGATACCCACCCCAAACTTCCCCCCAGGCCACAATCCAGATCCAGGCACTTTAAAGGAAGAGCGATTAACCCCCAGACTGATTGCTAGATCTCCCTATAGTTCGCAGACCAGGAGCTAGAGCCACTACTGACACTGCAAAATGGCTTTTGTGCAGCTGTTTCTTCAGCAGCTTTTCTTCCCCAGGGGAGAAAGCCACGTGTTCCCCAAATACTGGTCCCAAAGTCCATAGGGCACTAACCTCTCACTTTGTCCTAGGCATATCTGTGCTGATAATTCTGGAATCGCCACAAATGCTGGTGTTCTGGGGTTTCTCCTACCGGCTGAATGCCTGGCCGCCCTGGGGCTAAAACCGCGGACCTGGGCTCTGCTCTGCGAGCTGTTGGTTCCCAGTGTGCTGTGCTGCCTGCTCTCAGAGCGCTGTGCTGCCTGCTCCCTGCAGGGCTGCTGGGTGTCCTCAGCAGGAGGTTAGCTTCTCTGTGCCGTTCTGTGGGTGCTGTGGCTCCAGAAGTTGTTCGGAGCCCCCTTTCACATTGTTTGAAATTTGTGTGGGGCAGAGCACATTGGAAATGCTGTTTCTACTCTTCTGTGTTTTTCTTGTCAAATATAAGTTACATATAGTAAAATTGAAGTCACTGAATTTGTAGTAAAACTATAGAACTCAGTTATACCAGAGTACTCAGTAAGAAACAAGTATACACACAATTTCTAGCTTGCTTCCACTTCTCTCATTGGCCTGTTGCAGTTATAAAATTCATTGAGTAAACAGCATAGTTAGAATGACTGTCAGGTTAGCAATGCATCAGAATACTTTGCAGGACCAGTTGCAAGATGTAGTATACTAGGAAGTACCTATATGTCATCTGCTTTTTTTTCTCCCCTTAGATAGAAGATATAGCTTTTCTTTTTCTTACTTATTTTTCTTTAAGAGGTTAGATTTGTTGTTGTTCAGTTGTTTCAGTTGTGTCCATTTCTTCACGATACCATATGAAGTTTTCTTGGCAAGGATACTGGAGTAGTTTATCATTTCTTTCTCCAATTCATTTAATAGATAGGGAAACTGCAACAAAGAGAGTTAAGTAACTTGCCCAGGGTCACAGTATCTGTAAGTATCTGAAGCTGAATTTGAACTCAAGAAGATGAATCTTCTTGACTCCAGACCACCTAATTATTTCTAAGTGGTTAAATTGGCTTACTTTGTTCATATAACTTGATGAGTTTATCAGCACCTGACTTGGAATATAAAATTCCTTTCTCCTTAGGTATTTAATTAATTTAACCTTTATTAGTTTGCTTCGTTATATCCATCAGTGCTTGATTAATTTTTTCAGGATAAAACTCATCTCCTCTGTTTCAAACCCAATATACTCTTAGTTATTGTATATAAAGTAAGTAGCAAGTGAATGACCTACCTGGCTTATCTTCAGCTAATTTCATTGTTCTAATTTGTTTCCTGCCATAAAAAAACAGAGGAATCAGACCTTGTATGTCAGCACCAGTATTCTATTAGATTGTAATAGTTAAGTACCACCAAAATGGTCACAACTATTTTTTACCTTCCCCTGCTGTTTTCCTATTTCTCAGGTGATCTGCCTTTATAATAGGCATTTTATCTACAGATATTTATACACTCATACACATTCAAATACAACAAGTATAAAGTAGATAATCTAGTAGATTTTCAAAATGTCTATGCCAGTTTACCGATGCATTCAATTTTATAATTTCAGTACTTTGTGCATATTTCACCATTGTTATGTCAGTAAATAGCAAAAAAGTTCAAAGGAGTAGTTAATGACAATTTCCATGGAAACTAATATTAGGGACCAATGTTCCCAACTTTGATATTTCATATATAGTTCTTGGATTTGTTTGCCTTTTTTTAACTACTTAATGACCAGTTGGACTTTTGAGTAAATACTTGTACATTGTATCTAGCTGGAAAGTCTGATATGTTCCTGACCTCGTAATCTAAAGAGTTTGAGGAAATAGAGGATCATAGGGGTAGGGTACCTAAGGCTTCAAGGCCACATGTGATCTTCTAGGTCTTTTGGGCAGCCTTTTGACTGAGTACAAGTTTTATAGAACTAATCATTTTTATTAGGGGATTTATTCTGTGAAGTTTGAATTCAGTCAAAGGGCTGCACTTGAGGATCTAGAGGGCGACATGTAGCCTCAAAGCTTCAAGTTCCCCACCCCTGCAATATACTCTTTGGCTTATATATCTTGGCATGAATTTCTTGGACCTTAAAGAAAATTCTCCTTCACATTCTTTCTCTCTGCTCCTAAAGCATCTTTTTATATATTGTCTAATTTTTTTAAACTGAAATTCTACTAATTAGAGATTTATTTGTGTCAATATCCCATATTTTGTTATGCAAATACATTGAGATGATTAAGTATCTGAATACAGATTTTTCTTTTATTCTTTTTTTTTTTTTTTTGCGTTGTGGAGTGGGGAAGGCTGGGTAATTGGGATAAAGTCACAGGGCTAGTAAATGTTAAGTGTCGGAGGCTGGATTTGAACTCAGGTCCTCCTGATTCCAGGGCTGGTGCTCTATTCACTGTACTACCTAGCCACCCCCAGGTTTTTTTTTAATCAAATGCTTTATTCACTTCTAGTTTACATCATTCATTTCCACAAGATTTCGAGTTACAAATTTTCTCCCCATTTTCCCCTTTTCCACCACCCCAAAGTAGCGATCCCACTGGATATCACCTCCTTCAATCTGCTGTCTCCCATACCTTCTCCCATACCCTCTTCGAGTTTCCCCTAGGGGATGGTATATCTCTGTGCCCCAGTGCCTGCATATCTTATTTCCCAGTTACATATAAAATAATATTAATAATAGTATGTGTATATATGTATATGTATTTTTAAACATTTGATTTTAAAATTTTGAATTCCAGATTCATTCCCTTCCTCTCTTGTCACCCACTCTTACTGGGAAGATAAGCAGTTCAATAAAGGTTGTACATGTGTAGCTATATAAAACATTTCCATAGTGGATATATTGCAAAAGACTGACTATATTTCCCTCCCTTCTATCCCACCTCTGGCTTGTTCTAGTCTCTACTTTGATGTTGTCCCTTTTCAAAAGTGGGTGCTTCCAACTTCCCTTCCCCCCAGCCTGCCCTGCCTTCCATCATCTCCCCTCTCATCACCTTCCATGCTACTCTCCTGTACAGTGAGATACCCTATTTGGTGTGTCTGTCATTCCCTCCCTAAGCCAAATTCAATGAGAATAAGGTTGACCCATTACTTTTTGCCTTCCTATTCTTCCCTTACACTGTAACCATTTTGCCTTACCTCTTCTATATGGGATAGTTTACCCCATTCTATCTGTCCCCATCTCTTCTCTCACCTCTTAATTTCACCTTTTAAGTATCATCCCTTCCTATTAAATTGGTCCTGTGCCCTCTATCTATGTGTACTTGTACACACTTATACACACATTCACATATATATTCATGAGCCTATATACCCTCCTATATAGACATTAATATTTATGTGTATACACACACACACATACACACATAAATTTCTATTCCTTCAACTATTCGCATACTGAGAAAAGTTTCATAAGTTACAATTATTGTTTTTCCCTGTACAGATGTAAGTAGTTCAACTTTGATAAGTTCCTTATGATTTCTTTTCCATGTTTACCTTCTCGTGCTTCTCTTGCTTCTTGTATCTGAATGTCAAATTTTCTATTCAAATCTGTTTTTTTCATCAAGAATTCTTGAAAATCCTCTATTCCACTGAATGACTATATTTCCCCCTGAAACGTGATATTCAGTTTTGCTGGGTAGGTGATTCTTGTTTTTAATCCCAGATCCTTTGACCTCCAGAATATCATATTCCAGGCCCTTTGATCCCTCACTGTAGAAGCTGCCGGATCCTGTGTTATACTGATTGTGTTTCCACAATATTCAAATTGTTTCTGCCTGGCTGCTTGTAATATTTTCTCGATCTGGGAATTCTGGAACCTGGCTATAATATTACTAGGAGTTTTCTTTTTGGGATCTTTTTCAGGAGGTGAAAATCTTCAACCATTTTTGTCCCCTGGTTCTAAAACATCAGGGCAATTTTCCTTGAGAATTCCTTGAAGGATAATTTCTAGGTTTTTTTTTTGATCATGGCTTTCAGGTAGTCCAATAATTTTTAAATTGTCTCTCCTGGATCTATTTTCCAGGTCAGTGGTTTTTCCCATGAGATATTTCACATTGCCTTCTATTTTTTTCATTTGTTTGTATCTGTTTAATAGTATCTTGATTTCTCATAAAGTCACTAGCTTCCATTTGCTCCAGTCTAATTCTGAAGGAATGATTCTCTTCAGTGAGCTTTTGAGATTCTTTTTCCATCTGGCAAATTTGACTTTCTAAGGCATTCTTCTCCTCATTGCCTTTCTGAGCCTCTTTTGCCATCTGAGTTATTCTGTTTTTTAAGGTGTTATCTTCTTCAGTCAGGTTATTGATTGTCATTTCATAATTTTCTTGAATCTTTCTCATTTATCTTCTCAATTTTTCTTCCACTTCTTTTTTTGATTCTCAAAATCCTTTTTAATTTCCTCTATGGCCTGTAACCAGCTCGTATTTTTCTTCAAAGCTTTTGGTGCAGGAGTTCTGACTTCACTGTCTTCCTCTGTTCCATGCTTTGATCCTTTTTGTCCCCAAAATAGGAGTCTAATGTTGGATTCCTCTGTTCACTCTGCTTCCCTCATTTACTCATATTGCCACTCAATTACTTGACTTTTGGGATTTTTGCCACAGTAGGTCTCTGGTACCAGACAAGGGAGCTTTATCCCAAATGCTGGAGTTTTCTCAGCTGTCAAAGGTATTAGTTGGGTGCCTTCTCTGAAGCCTCCACATGCTCTGGCAAGCTGGTCACACACCCCAGAACCTCCACCCTAGACAGGGATCCAGATCCAAGCAGGTTAAAGCAAGAGTGATTACCCCTCCAATTGGTTGCTTGGTCCCCCTACAATCTGCAGCCCAGGAGCTGAAGCTGCCACATGGTAGCAGCCCCTCAGTGGTTTCTCACCCTGGGGATAAAGTCCAGAGCGCACTCTCAAACTACTGGATCCCAAAGTCCACATTGCATTGACTGCTCACTTTGTCCTTGGCATCTGTGGGTTGTAATTCTGGAAACCGCCACAGCTGCTGGTAATCCAAAGTCTCCCCAGCCTGCAGCTGGTTGTGGACGCCCTGAGGCTAGAACCTCAGCTGGGCTCAGCTCCCAAAATGCTTCACTGGCTGCTTCTTGCGGGCCTGCCATGCTGTCCTCAGTGGTAGGTTAGCTTCTCTGTCATTTTGTGGGTTCTGTAGCTCCCAAGTTTGTTCACAGTTCCCTTTTACATGAACTGGGGGAGGTGGAAGCCAGGACCTCAAGGAAGTCCTGTTTCTACTCTGCCAAGTTGACTCTGCGCACCCCCCCCCCCAACAGATTTTTCTTAATTCCTAGCTGTACTAAAGAGTTTTTTCTTTGTTTTGGTTTGGTTTAGGGGAAGGAACACTTTATTCTTTCACTAGGAGTGAGGTAGAGGGTAAATCAGGTAGATATTTTAGGAGCTGCTATTAGTGATGGTAGGTACTTCTAGGGCAGCAGAATCATTTTTGGACCTTGGAGTCTTAAGGAGAGGGTAACTAGGAGGTATGAAGATAGTAAAGACAAATTTCACATGTATTAATTTTTTTACAGCAATTTTTGCATCTAAGACATGAGTAGGAAACTTTCTTCTCAATCCACATGATCAATTGATCCTATTAATGTGGTAAATAGTGCTATTAATGTGGTAAATGGTTTAGTTACATTAGGGTTTGAAGATACTTTTGTGGTCTGACTTAGGGAAGATACTTCTCCATATCTCACATAATTTTTTATTTTATTGGTAATCTCTTGAGCAATATGCATCAGGACTTCTCCATACCCCGTGTCATAAGATTTATGGGACTTTAGAGTTTTAAGTAAACTTTGTATAGCATCCTCATTTAACAAATAAGGAAACTGTGACCCAGAGAAGGCAAGTATTATGGCCCAAAGGTATAACTAAAATCCAGTATTTAGGTGATGAATTTAGTTAAGCTAATCCTCAGACGACAGGCAATGAGACAGATAAAGAATCTGTTGTCAAGGCGATATTTAAAGCAATTTCAGCCTGGTCTGCAACCAGTTAGAAATTATACTCTCATGTTATAGCCTTCTCAAGCATAGGGTTAAGCACCTTAATTCCACAGTTGTAATCATTGTGACAGTAACATATAGCATTTGATAGTTTGCAAAGTACTTTCTTCCCAACAACCCTGTGAGTTCAGTGGTGCAAGTGTTATGTTCCCATTTTGTTGATGAAGAAATGGAGCTTTAGCAGGGTCAAGCACAACTTGACAATTATTACATAGCCAATAGCTGCTTGAGTTATCACTTGAACCCAGGTCTTCTGATGAAACTTTTCCCTTTGCCCCTGTATCATGCTGCCTCTTGTGATGAGGTGTTAAATTAGGCCATTATTGTAATATGCTCGCCTGACTGCATTTTACCATTTACATGTTGTTTCTGTAGGCAAATAGATATAAAATTGCAAAAAAATTGAGTTATAAAATTCTTGGATGGGACACAGCTGATTCACTCATAAGTTAGGGACTACATCTCTACTTCTAATAGGTGGTTATCTGGGTTTTATATCTGTTATCTATTTCTGAAGTTCAGTCTATAAAACTTTGATGTATGCTGTACTGTTATGTGATTCCCAGAGATAAATGCAAAACTTACTTGCTTTGCATTTTTTTGGATATGTTTTTTTTGAAAGCTATCAGGCTCTTTAAGTCCAAACATAACATAGAAACTAAGTCTTTTATGACTTTTAAATATTTTCAAGTCTCTGCTTAAAAAAGAGAGAGAAAATTGTAACTGCAGATGTTACACACACATAATTATGATACGTTTCTAAATGTCTTTTTTGTCATAATAAGTTGCTAAATGTCTTCTTATAATGTGTTTTTGATCAGTTCACACTCTTGTTGTATTTGGGATCCCTGCTGTCTTAGATATGATATGCTAATGGTGAAAAATTACGTTAATTTTCCTTTTCATGTGCTGCTATTTTAATTTTCTCCTTGGTTGTCTACCATTTATTAAGTAGACAAGTCATATTCCATTTAAGTAATTATCCCATATTCTTAATTCATAGAATCCATAGGTTTTTTGTTTTTAATTAACTTAGAAAAGTTTACTAAGTCAAAGTTCATGTATCCTTGTTTATAGGATCATAGTATCACATATTTAGAGTAAGAACGGCCTAAGATGTCATTTATTCTAATTCTCACTTTCCAGATGATAAAACCAAAGCTCAGAAAGATCAAAGGAATTGTGTATGGTCATACTAATAGTAAAATGGCAGATCCAGGATTTGAACCTTTTGAATTCTCTTGAAAGTTATGTATTTTTACAAGTGGACAGAATTACAAGACACAAGGATTAAAGTAACACATTTGCCAAAAACTAAAGAGAGAACCTTTTTGAATTGTGATGGAAATATACCATTTTTTAACTTTTTAATTTTTATTTCAATTTTTCTTTTTGGAGGGGAGAAGGCAGGATAATTGGGGTTAAGTGACTTGATGAAGGTCACAGGGCTAGTAAGTATTAAGTGTCTGAAATCAGATTTGAACTCAGATTCTCCTGACTCCAGGGCCAGTGCTCTATTCACTGTGCCACCTAGCTGCCTCAATATATCATTTTTAAAATTGGTAGTGAACATAACATGGGACTTGGATAGTGATGATCTGGGTTTGAGGGAATGACTATGAAACTTCTTTTCCTCCCCTTTTGCACCTCTAACCATCAGTTTTCTCATCTGTAAAATGGAATTATATTTTGCATATTTTGCTTCATAGCATGGTTATGAAGAACCTGTTCTGTAACATGTAAAGTACTGTAGAAGTGTTGGCAATGCTTATTATCCATCTTCTTGTGTGGTATGTGCTTTTTTATATTCCTTTTTTGAGGTCTCCTGTCTTCTGGGTCTATATAATTTGTTTCTATTTTCATATGAAGCATTCACAACTGTTTACACACTTATTTTTTTAGATATTTTGTCATCAATAAATAGATTTTTAAAAACCTCTATATTCTACACAATTATTTCTTTTTCTCTTATCTTTCTTTTTCCCTTAGTCATTTACCAAATTTAACTGAATAGTCAATTTGTTTCTGCATTACCATAAATACATAGGTTTCCTATGCAAAGGTACACTTTTGCTGTTATTTAAATTCCTCAAGCATAGCTGAAGTAGCTGTAAGTGTAGTCTAAAGAGGATGAAGGTGTGAGAGTGTGAATAATTGGACAATCTAAGTTTGGAAAATTCTTAACAGTTTTATATTATTTTTCGGCTTAGGATTCATTTAAGAACATGTCATTTCAGGTGCTTAACATATTCCCTCTGGAGACTTCTTCGGCATGAAAATAAGTTAAAGTTTTAAGTTTATTGAAATTATCTTTGCCTCTGTGGTTTTGTCATAAACCCTCTAAAATTGGTCATATATCATACTTGACGAGAATTATACATTATTACTATGACAACATTAATACTTTTTATTTAGGATTCATCCAGAAAGTAAATGCTCATAGTTTATTTGCTATATATTTCTCTTGCTGAATTGAATAGCACTTATTATGCCTAGATTTATATCAATATTCTCTTATTATTAATATACCTATGTACACAATTGATTGCTAAGGAGGAAAACCAAGAATAAATAAAACTTTCTGGCAGACTGTACACTGATAGACTTAGAGTAGCATAATAGGGAGTTCAACAAATATCATTCTAGAAAAATTATATGTAAATGTATATGGTGTCCCCCAAATCTTAGTGAAGTTTTAATAGCTAATATATAGTTACTATAAAATGTTTGTACACATACAATACATATATGATATACTAATATAGAACTTCAAATTTTGGGGATTTGGTATTTTTTAATGTGTTTTTAAATGATAGCTTTTCCTTTTTTGATATGATCGAGTACGTAATGCTGTGAAACTAAAAAAGAAATTAATCCCCACTGGCTACATGTTGACTTAGAAAACCACAAGTTAACATTACTTATGTTTTATTGAATTTTTATATGGTTTGTTAAAATAATTTTTAATTACATTTTAACCTTGTTCAGAGCACCCTGAGTTTTATGCCTTTAAACTAGATCTCTTATTTTAGGTCCTATAATCTTAATAACATAGCTTTAATATCCCCTTGTCTCTTAAGCAGTAACAATACATTTCACTTATTTCTGAACTCATAGTAACTTCTTTATGCTTGACTATATGCTATGATGGAATTTTTGTCTGACTTTTTGATGAATTAGTTTCTGTTTAATTGGTTAGGATGTCGCTTATAGAGAGTTTATTATAGCAAGGCAGCTAGAGATTTGGAGAACAAGAAAGCTAATCAGACTTTTTTTGTTAATATATGAAATATTGACCATTTACACTTAGGAAACATTAAGATTATTGGATAACATTTGACTTTTTTTTTTCTTTTTGGAGGGGGTAAGGCAGGGCAATTGGGGTTAAGTGACTTGCCCAAGGTCACATGATTAGTAACTGTTAAGTATCTGAGGCTGGATTTTGAACTCAGGTCCTTCTTACTCCAGGGCCTATGCTCTATTCACTGTGCTACCTAGCCACCCCCAACATTTGACATATTTTGAAGGATTCTGATTGGTGATATGCTATGCATTTACAGAGACCATACATCAATACCAGTAATACTTTTTATGCTTTTACAATGAACATTATTTTCCAGTTCAATCAAATTCTATTAAAATATGAATATATTTAGGTTTATTTCATTTTAAAATGTTTTAAGAAGGCCTTCATTTTTCATTTGTGTTAAGAAACTTTTCAAATTTTTTTCTACAAAAGATAGAAACCATGAATACCTCTGTGAGAAAATAAAACTTGTTTTCTGATTTATAGCCTTCCAAGAGTAGTGTGCTGACTTGAGGAAAGTGTTATTATATATAAATTTATTCATGTTAAAAGCTTGTGACAGTTTCAAGATTATCTGCTCTGGTTTTGGTGTCTCATTTCTGTGGGAATAACAAAGAATTTCAGTTAATCTGGTACCCTTCAATTTCATATCTTCAGCATAAAAATCTGCACAATAGCTACGAAAATGAAAAGGTAGCAAAGAGTTAAAATTAATTATAATTTGGAGTGACTAGATATAAGTAAGTTTTAAGTTTAAAAATGATCACTACATTTTTTCATAGTTTACTATATATACAAAATGATGTTTGTGCCTCAGGTATTGCAATGAATTTAAACTTGTTTGTTGAGGTCTCTTTTGATGATATATCATCTTTACCCTAAATTTGGCATTTTGGTGAAGCATGAAGTTCTGAGTGGTGGTGTTGGGATAGGGTGGGTGTGTTTCTGTTCTGAACCTTTTTTATGTAGTCCAGTATTTTCATATTGAAAGCATTTGGATAATTCTGAGTAAATTCAAAAAGTGATAAATTAAATATCATGATTGTGTTGTAGCCTCAATGACCTAATTGCAAACTGTAAGCTGTTTTGTAGAAGTTATTCATCTACAGTGAAACTGATGTAAAAATGTCTCTCAGTAGAATGCTTTCCTGCTTACATAACATGAAAGACATTACTACAAAAGAAAATAAGTATGTCTATTAGCTTAGATATTGGACTTCTTTAAGCCTAGGAAACCTAAAACTTTCTAAATCTAAATCTAAAGCTATAAAACCTAAAGGTATTATTCAAGTGATAGTGAAGAAGAATAAAAGAGATTTATTAATTGATGTAGGAAAATAAAATATAGAAATCAGCCTTTCAAGTTTTGCATCTGAGAATAGAAACACAATTTCTGAAATAGAATCTAATGAAAATATATTTGTTGAAAAGGAAGTGCTAGATTTGGAATCAGAGGACCTGGAATCCCCCCCTCTTTCATGTATGCTTTATATAACCTTGGACTAAGCGCTTAAATTCTTTGGACCTCAGTTCTTCAGCTATAAAATGAGGAAGTTCAACTAGATGACCTTTTAAGAAATTTCAAATCTTAAATCCATATGGTCGTACAAAAAACACATTATGGATTTTTAAACATTCTAATCAAGACATTTTCTTGAGAGTTTTCCTTTGTTTTAGGTTTTTATTGTTTTGGGGGGAAGGATAAGAAGAGAGATTGATGCTTAAGTTCTTTCTATATTTCAGCCTGTAACAGAGAAACTCCCTTCTAAGCCTTTGACTCATTCTTGCTTTATACTTATGTCATCTCTGTTGTAGTCAGTCGTATAAAAAGAAAAACTGTGTAAAGGACAAATGCATTAAGAGCTTCATGGTCTAAACAATTCATTTATATGGCTTACATTGATAAAGAATAATAATCAATATTTGGCTAAAGAAACAAAGTTTGTAGCAAAGTGTTTTTGTCATTAAGGAACTTAAATTTTGCTATTAGAGCTCGAGGGTGAACAAGTAAACCAACAGGCATATTTGTGATTATTAGGAGAAGGGGAGATCACTCACAGTTGGAAGTGGGGTGTGGTGGGGACAATCTGTAAAATTTTCCTTTACGAGGTGGTGCATGAGTTGAATCTTGAAGGAAACCCAGAATTCTCTGAGGTAGAAGAGGAAATATTGCTTTCCAGACATTGGTAGCAGCCTATGCTAAGGCATAGAAAGGGCAAATGGAATGCCCATTTTGGGAAACAGCAGGTTGGTTAGTTGGACTGGAACAGAGAATACATAAGAATAGTAAGGGGCATTAACCCTAGGAAGATAAGCTAGAGCCAATTTGTGAAGACTTTTAAATGCAAAATTTCAAAATGTTGTTGTGTGACATGTTTAACTTCAATAGAAATTATTTCTACAGTATAACATTTCTGGTTTGGATTTTTTTTTTTGCCTTTGGAGGGGGAAGGGAGGGCACTTAACAGTGACTTGCCCAAGGTCACACAGCTAGTAAGTGTTAACTGTCTAAGGCTGTATTTGAACTTGGGTCCTTTTGACTCCAGGGCTGGTGCTGTATTCATTGGGCCACCTAGCCACCCTGAGTATATAATTTCTTATATTCATCTAGCAGGGTTCATTTGATCTCCTACACTTACGTTTGGCTGCTTGGACTAGGCTTTAACCTTCGGTCCACATTTAACCTGTGTGGTGGAAGTAATGTTCTAATTTCTGCCCATACATCAGTTAGGCTAGTTTTTCCTTTAAAGATATTTAAACCATCATTGAAACTTGACTGCTTAAGGGGACTAAAGGCTCAGGCTCTTGCCTTCAGTTTCCAATTGCCTAAGTACAAAAGGAGAGAAGGAGAGAGAAGGAGCTCTAGATGCTATTTAATGGGTAGAAGATGATGGGCAGCTTAGGCAAGGGAGCTTTGCTCAGCTGAATCAGCTTTCAGTGTCCTCAATGCATACCTTTGTTGAATATCCTGCCATGACTTTATTAATTTCTCAATGACCTTCCTGTGTTTCATTTTGTTCAGTATTGAATATAAACTGCCAAGGGATTAGCCTGAGTCAGGCCCAACCAACCCAGAACAACCTCTTTCCTTCAAATATATTACTAGTATAGTAATTGTTCTCTTTAATAGGCAGCAAAGCTCTCTGACATTTTTGTTGTTGTTCAGTAGTAATCTTCAGTGTGTTCCTGGGTTTCTGGCTCCTATTATTCTTTGCTTAGTTTGCTTCTTCTTAATCATGTAACCTTGACTCTGAATTATGGCTTTGGTGTCCTCATGTTCTACCTTTTGAACTTTAGACTTAGTTCTACCCTGTGTCCCTGATTCCAGTGAATGACCCCTTTGACTCTCTGTTCTCTGTTCTCTCATACCTTCTGCCCATTGTTTAGTCTCCTGACTACAGTTTCTACATTCATACCCAGTCACTAGCCTGTGGCCCCTTACATCAGTTTGTTAACTTCCACCTTAATCCTTAATTCTTACCTGAGGTACTACTTCAGAATATTTTTAGAATTATTTAATTCAACTAAACTAAGTTGGTTATCAATTATGTGGCAATTGTGGCATGTTAAAACCTAGAACAGATCCTTCATGTGCAGTCAATATCTCATCTCTTTACTGTGCTTGTATGCATCAGTCATACCTTGATCCCAGTTATGCTCAGGAGGCACACATTCTCTTTGCAGTATTATGGCCAATTTTAGGGAACACATATTGAAACAGTAGCCTCAGTTCTCAGGGAGTTAACTTGCCAATTGAATTAATTAATCAGTCTATTCATTCAACAAATATTTATTGGGAGACTTGTAAAGCATTATTTTATTACATTAATACCAACAAGGAGGCAAAATTAGGCATTAATAAAAATTATGCTGATTTTGCCTCTCCACATGTATTCAGTAAGCATTATGTGGTCTCTTTGATAAGCTGAAGTGTTGATTATTTGAAGAGCTTTAGTTAACTAGTGGGAGAGGTATTTTATTGTTCTTATCTTTTCATATTTTTCATATCTCATTATTAAAGCAAAAATAATGCAAATAAACATTGATTTCTGATAAGTCTTTTTCACTCTCTCCCATAAGTAATTGTGAGATAAGATTTCAAAAGAGCTATAAAATAAACATGAAAATGAAGGGAGATGTTTCAAGTAAAAAAATTGCAGGGTTTTTTTTTTAAGTAGAGGAAACAGCAAGCATTTTTAAATAAGCTACAAAAAACTTTGAGAGTTTGAGGATGATTTCCAATATAAATTCATTTCACATAGTGGTGGCCAAATATCTTAAACATTTTCTTGATGCCAGTTTCAGTTCAATTTTTGGCTATACTAATGTTCTTATTACTATATTCTAATGCAAATTAAACCTCAGTGATATTTTAATAATGTTAATGCTCATCCAAAGCTATATACTTTCAGCTTTGTATTACATAGAAAAACTAATACTGCATGAAGAAAAATAATAAAATTCAGTTAAAGTTAGTAAAAGAACAGGCATATACATTTTAAACCAAATTGAATGCATTTTTATGAAGTATTCAAGTCCTATTTTTCTATGTATATGTTGGAAGGACAGATTAATTTATATTTGGATATTTCCATCATCATGTATATGCTAACCTAATATTTTATTTTTGCTAACTGGAAGATTTGGTTCTTCTTTTTGGACTATTCATGCTTTGTTAGTCCAGTGGAGTAAGGATAGTCTTCTTTGTGAGGTGTGATTCTAACATCACAAAAGTATATGAATTGGCTACTGTTTTTTGAAAGATAGGTTAGATTTGGGCAGTCATACTGAAAAAATGTAGTCTATTTTAGTTAAAAATAAAAACAAAACAACCTAACTTTGATTTCACTTAGGACAATTGTTTCAGGTATATGTAGAATGCAGGGTAAGATGTTACACCACTTTTTCTTTTCTCCTGCTCCTCTTAATTATAATCTCTTAACTTTGCTATACTTGGATAAATACATATGATGTCAGGCACAGGTCTTGTGCATAGAAGCCAAATTGATTATAATAACCCCAGGTATACATTAATATAGGATACCTAATTCCAATCTTACTAACTTGATTAACTATTTAAAACATTTTTGTTAAAAATTACTGATGATCTAAATTGTTAATTTAAAAATGCATGTTGAGCATTTATTTGTCTCTGTATTATACTGATGATATCCTGAACAGACTGATCAATCAAATTTTTCTTGAATTTTTTACCCAACACTCTGCTATTCATTGTGGGAGAATCAAGAGTGGTATTAAAACATGATTCCTTCCCCACCTCTGGGGGTACTGAACATCAGATGGGGGAGGACAAAGTTTTCATTTTCCCAAGCACCTAGACACAGTAGTTACTTAATCGGTGTTTATTGAATTTAATGAATTGAAAATAAAGACTCAGCTGCTAGATCTTACTTAATTGTCTTTATTATCTCAGATGAATTTCTAGGCAAATTATCATAGTGGATCTTTTTGCCTCTACTGTGAGATTAATTTGTAAATTCATAGTTATTATGACTTTTCTATTAATATTCAAGACCATATGCATTCATGCCTACTGCACAAAGTCAAGACATCTTGAGTTATCAACTCTATTCATATTAAATCCATTTTATTAGGGAAAAAACCAGCTACTGACCAAGTATCATCAATATGTGAATGATGGCAGCATGGAAACATTTTGGTTTCTTTTCTGGAAAATAGCACTTCAATAAGTCTTCAGACAGGTATCTCATAAAAGAAAAAAATACCTAATTTTGCATATGTATAATGGTTTATAAACAGGAAGCATAGTATAAAATGAAGCTTTTTCTTTTTTAGACATGATAAATGATTCATGGTGAGGTTTATTTTTTCCCCTTTTACATTGTCAGATTACTGTTGAGCTAAATTCATTCTTATTTAGTATTCAGTCATTACTTTATATCTTATGTAAGAGAAATATTAACAAGATGAACTTAAATGAGTATTGTCCCATTGAAGGCAGTCACCTTGGGAGTCAACATAAAAATTTGTCACACTGATGATACCATTGCCCAAAACATGTGTAGAACTCCTCTTTTGAAACTATGTTGAGAATCAGTTTGTAAATAAAGCATCATCAAAATAATTATTTTATTGAAAAACATGATTTTGGATAAAAATAGTGATCTAACTTTTGAATGCTCAGTTAATTACAGACATATTGTGAATATTTTTTGACTCTTGTCCTCAGGTTAAATCTAATGGATGATTTACTTTCATTGAGAATCCTCTAAAAAAAAAATTCCAAAGGCATGGATAATAATTACCCATGAGAAGTTCAGACATATTTAAGCATGGCTTAAATATATATTTCTTGAGGGTGATGACTTTGAAGAATACAATCTTGTTTTGGAATGTGAAGTCTGGCATGTTTGTTCAGAAACCAGAAGCAAAGCTAAGGAATCCACATTGGAGATCAATCAATCAAATCAATAAACATTTATTAAACACCTGCTATTTGCCAGGCACTGTGCTAAGTGCTAGGGATAAAAAAAGAGACTAAAGACAGTCCCTGCCCTCAAGGAGCCTATAATCTAATGGAGGAGACAACATGCAAACAAATATATACAAAGTAAGCTATAAACAGATAAATAAGAGATAATTATTGGAGTGAAAGGCACTGGAATTAAAAGGAGTTGGGAAAGACTTCCTATAGAAGGTCCAATTTTATTTGAGACTTCAAGGAAGCCAGGGAGGTCAGTAGACAGAGTGGAGGAAGGAAAATATTCCAGGCATGGGGGGCAGCCAGAGCTGAGAGATAGAATGTCTTGTTTGTGAACAGCTAGGAGGCCAGTGTCACTGAATTGAAGACTACATATCATTTTGCATTTACAAGACTTTAAATGCAAAATGGAGAATTTTGAATTTGATCCTAGAGATAATAGGAAGCTACTGGGATTTATTGAGTAGAGAGTGTTGAAATTATTAGACCTGTGCTTTAGGAAACTCACTTTGGTGGCTTAGAATGAGGAGAAACTTGAAGCAGGCAGATCCACCAGTAGGCTATTGAAATAATCAAGGCCTAAGATAATGAGGGCCTAGAATAGAGTGGTGGTAATGTCAGAGCAGAGAAGGGCATATACATGAAAGATTTGCAGAGCTGAAATTCATGGGCCTTGGCAACAGATTGGACATAGGGGGTGAGAGATAAAGGATAACTTCTAGGTTGGAAGGGAGCCTGAGGAACTGGGAGGATGGTGGTGCACTCTGAAGTTATAGGGAATACAGGAAGTAGGGAGGTTTTAAGGGAAAAGATAAGTTCTGTTTTGCACAGGTTAACTTACTATGTTTTTTGGATATACAGTTTGAGATGTTTGAAAGACAGTTGGAGGTGTAAGATTGGAGGTCAGCAGAGAAGTTGGAACAGGATGGGGAAATTTCACAACTACCAGCATAGAGATGATAATTAAATCCATGGAATTGATGATTACCAAGGGAGGTGATATAGAAATAGAGAAGAGGGCCTAGGACAGAGCCTTGAGGAATACCTGTGATGAGATAGGGGTTGTCCTTTGGATGATGATCCAGTAAAGAAAACTGAGAAGGAACCATCAGTTAGGTGGGAGAACCAGTGGAGAGTAGTGTCTTGAAAATCTAGAGAGAAGAGAGTATCAATGACAAGGAAATTATCATCAGTATCAAAGGCTATAGAGAGGTCAAAGAGAATGAGGATTAATAAAATGTCATTGGATTTGGCAACCAGGAGAATGTGAAAGTGCAAGCAATATTGGAAAGGGTGGCCATGGAGCCAGTGTCTAGGGGGAGCCAGTTTTCAGCAAGATGGAATGAGTTTCTTGTAGATAGAAGGAATGGGAGGGGAAAATTTTGAAGACTGAAAGGGACTTTTTGGGTATATTATTTGGCTAGGTGGAAACAAGATTTCACCTGTAGTTGGAAGAAGGAATGATGGATTTTAAATCAGAGAACATGAGTTTGAATCCTAATTCTGCTACTTTTTAGTTATATGATCTTGTCATGCCAATAAAGCTTTTCAAGCTTCAGTTTCCTATTATGGTCATCTAACTTTTAATCATGCCTTTGGGTGATTTAATCACCATTTGGATAATATCCTCTTTTGAAATATAAGTAAATTAGGAAACTGAATTTGTTAATTGAGTGTATGGGGGTGTATAATGTCAATGGGTGAGATCAACTAAGCTTAATATCCTTAAATAGGTTATATAAACCATGTTCCTTCCATAAAGGTCACTGGGAAAAGAATTTAATAGCTTTTTATTAAAAAATACAAGTAGTATCATGGATGTGGCCTTTTCACATCTTGGTTAAATAAAATAGATAAAATTGTGTAACTTTGATGTTTACAGCTTCCTATTTTGTACTTCATGAAATGGAAGAGTCCTGTTGACTAAGAGATAAGCTAAGGAGTAGCTGTATAATGTGTAAGTGTCTGCATTAGGGGAGTCTTTTTTTATTTCTTTCAATTCTGTGGATTTGTAGATTTGTGGTAGTGGCTCAGAGTCTTTTGATTGTTTTAGTTTTGCTATTTCCTATATATGGAAAATCTTTCTTATTTACATATGGGAAAGCATCTTCAAAAGTTTAAAATTGATTTATAGATTTTTAATATACCTGAGGAGAAAGAGTGTTATTTCATTTACCATATTGGACTTGTATAAAACCTGAGGGTGACCTCAAATGTGTATTATTTTTCAGTATATCGTTTCATTTTTCTTTCAAAGACATCTCATTGTGGGAATGTGATATATTCAGATCAATGTATTACTTAAAAATTAGTGATTTGGAGGCTCTTTTCTGCTATAATCCCTTTCCTCCAGAATTTATTCACAACATGGAGTGACAGAATGTTATGGTAAATAGTAAATTTTAGTCTGGAATCCCTGAATTCAGATTCTGTCTTAGTAGCAATGAATTCCTAGACAACTCATTTAGCCTTTGTTGGTCTTAGTTTCCTCTTCTATAAAATGAGGTTGGAATTGATGACCTCTGACTTCCCTTCCAGCTCTAAAGCTGTAATCTTATCTAATTGTTTCCCTGCCCTGTAGGTTTTCCAAGTCATAGTCTGTTATAATCTTAAGAATTTATGACAGTGTAGATTTAGATTTAAGTTTAATGATTTGGTAATGCTTTGTTCCCCCCCCCCCAAGTTCTGTGCAAGGTAGAAGTGAATATAAATATGTGTGTACTTCTTTCTATCTAGACACATAAAAGATATTACTGGCCATGATTGTTTATTGCTCTTAGAGCTGTGCAATGAGATGAGCTAAAAACAGTATGCTCTTCAACACAAAATTATATGCTAAAATCAACATGTATCTTTTCCATTTGAAGGGAGCAAAGACAAGACTTAAAATCTCTTTAATCAGGGAAGACTTAGTGGAGAAAGCAGGCAATAAATTAGTGTTTGAAGTTCTAGATGGGGTAGTGACAGGAGAAGAAATATAGATGCTGATATAATCTACTCAGTTATAATCTCATAGGGCAGGTACTATTCTGTATTAATTCTTAACTTGAATGCACCCCTTTCCCCACCTCTACACCCCATGGTGAAGTACAGTGTTTACCTATACATAGTATACTCACTTAATATTTTTTTAATTAAGAAGGGAGGCAGTGAGAATAGGATAGATAATCCATTGCTTTTTATATTATAAATTAATGACCATTAATGCCCAGATTTCATGACACCTTAAATATCATATTCCCTTTTTTCTCCTTTCACTCTGCCATATATTTCTGCTTTGGGGGCTATGATCAGTTACAGTAGGGTGGTGAGAAGAATACAGCAGAACTTGAAAGTTAATGATAGTGCTCATATGAACAAGATAGAGGTCTAGGTATTTTCTTTGATCCTCATGTCCTCTCAAACCTCTCCAAAGTGGGAATTATACCCTAGACAAAAACAATTTCAACTGAATTGATGGTCTAAGATACCAGAAACCCAAACAGAGTAAACATTCGATGAACAAAAGCAGAGAACACTAATCCCTAACCCCTACCTTGCTTACTCTGACTTCTTCTCCCCACTCACTATACTCCTTGTAGCAGAACTACACAAGACCACCCATCTTTTAACACTGTTGCCCCCTTGCTCCCCATCCCCACCATCTTCTCATTGTGGGGGTGATCCAACCAGCAGAAATTTGTTAAGGATGTGATAGCAGTAAGGAGTAGCAGTATTCTGTGCCATAATAGAACTTGATCAGAGGATGTAGGAAGAGAGGGAACTGGGGCAGGACAAACGTGTGGAGTTGTGTGGCCTGGTATGCCACTTGGATCCAGTTCTGCCTCCCCAGAAATTACTTGGGGCAGAGACCAAGGAAGATCAATCATGACAGATTTGAGATCTAGCCCCCAGGGAGACTGTTGTTAAAGGGGAAGGAATCAGAAAGTGAGCAGTGGGGGAGAATTAAGGGGGAAAAAAGACTGAAATCCTCACAGATCTCAGAAAGGAGAAAATGGAATCAAAGACCTTGAGCAATCAAATAAATTGATGAGTAAGATGTTGTTGAGTCATTTTGGTCAAGTTCAACTCTTTATGACCCGATTTGGGGTTCTCTTGGCAAAGATACCAGAGTGGTTTGCCATTCCCTTCTTTAGCTTGTTTTACAGATGTGAAATTGAGACAAACAGGATTAAGTGACATGCCCAGGATCACATAGCTAGTAAGTATCTGAGGCAAGATTTGTAGTAATGCAGATGAGTCTTCCTGGTGCCAGGCCTGTACTGTATCCATTGCACCGCCTAACTACCCAATGGGTAACATACCAATAACAGAAGGGGAATTGGCTACCAGGTGACAGAAAAGAGTTCAGTTATCTACAGAGAACTGTTGGAAGACAAAGGAAAATAAATTAGTGCTCTGTAAGGCTGAGAACTCTATGGAAGCTAAAGAGAACGTATGGAAGATGTTTGTGAATAGCTTAAAAATAGAATTTATGACTTGTGCAGTAGAGATAATTGGCATAATAGAAAAACTTGAATCCCATAGTGACAAGTCTCAACAGAGAAACAAAAGAGAGAATAACTTACTTGTAATGCAAATACACAGAAATGAAGGACAATCTTGAAGATAAGAAACAAAAAACATTAAAAGAAAACATTGCCTCCATATAGGCAAAACACATTGGTCTTGAAGATAGGCTATGTGAAGACAACTTCAAAATTATAGGGGTCATAGAAAAAAATGGCAATTAAAAAACTCCGAACATCATACTCCAGTAAATGCTATAATACAAGAAAACTGTCTAGAACTTCTGAACCCAAAATACAAAGTACCAGTGAAAAGGCTCCATATATCACCTTCAGGGAAAAAAAGCACACAACTGGCCAAATTTAACAATTTTAGCAACAAACAGTAATTTCTCGAGTGGTCAGGAAAAAGACTTTAGTTATAAAGGAAAAGAAATCTGAATAACACAAGATAATTCTGTGCCCATCAGAACCCTTAAGAGGGAATGAGATAATGTTCTGAAGAGCAGTGGAGCTCAAGATGCATTTCAAGGTGACCTACCCTGCAGATCTGGGCATAACCATAAATGAAAAAAAGATGAATGTTCAATTTTTTAAAAAAGTATTTGAAACATTCCTAGAAAGAAGATGAGACTAGAAATCATTATTTGTATTTCTAATATTCCAAACGAGAGAAATCCAAGAAAGGTCAACAAATACATCAACTAGGGACAACAATAAAACAGTAATAGAGATACCATTAAGAGACTTTTTTCTAAAGGTGCATGAGGAGGCAGATAGCCCTTACATACCCTGTCAGTGGATTAGGGGAGAAAAAATAATGATACGGCTACAAAACACTCCGTATAATGTCAAAATTTCTTAATTTTTGTAGAATTTTTTTTTACTTCCTCTTTAAAATTCTTTATTATAAAGGTTAATTCTTTAGGGGGAGTTGAAAGAAAGGGAGAAAGTGAGACTTGTGATGTTATAAAAGGAAAGATAACAATAGAAATCTATTTTTAAATGGAAAATAATGATTTTAAATCTTTAAGTTAATTGAGAAAGACTGCATAATTAACATGTTGACATGTACAAATAACATAATATTAGTTGCCTTTCATTAAACAGGCTTAGATATTAGGTAAGCTTCTCAGAAAGCCTTCTAGATAGATACCTGACAGAATTTGTTTTTGTGTTCATTGCTTATTCCATACATGCCTTCATTTATTAACTTCTTTCTAGTTCCTTAAAAGGGTACTTGTCAGAATGTCTTAAAATGATCTTGTTCCTAAATTTTAAAATCATAATTATTAACTGTATCAACTTAAAGGATTATCTGTAAAGGTTTGTTCAGCATTGGAGTGTAACAATGAGAATTAATGAACTTACTTCTGTTAATTGGTGCTTAATAAAACATTAATAAAAAAACAGATGTGAGATGCTAATTGATTCTTTCCTTGAGCTAAGATCCTTTATTGGTGAATTGTGTTTGTGCCATTTCAATCTTAATGTAGATCTCAAGAGTGATAGAAAATAAATTTTTGTTTGTTTTTGTTTTTGCTTTGATTTGACCCTTAAGGGAAAAAATCCATTATTGAATATTGGGTAAATTGAGTTATTCTAGTCAGTGTGACTACCTGCCTTCAGGCATGGAGATTTTAGAACCATTATTATAGTTTAATAAGAAATGTTTTAAGATGTCATATATTCCATGATAGAAATAAATTTGAAATCTTTTCTAGTGTTACTAAAAGCTATTAGGAGACATTTCAGGCCAATCTATTGTCATCTTATCATTTCTACGGTGTTCAGGGAGGACTAGTACCTCTGGTGTGAGGGCTTGCCCCAGTCCCTTTTCAGGGCTGCTCATCCTGCCACCCAACTCTCACCTGTGACTCCAAGAAGTTGTAGCATGCAAAGCAGGCACATCCCATGGGATAAAACCATGTTGGTAGACAAGTTAAGCCAGGTTGAGGCTAAACTGGTAGGACTTAAACCCATCAGTTAATTAGGGCAATGTCTGCTTTGAGCATGTGAAGACTTTCCTTAGTGGAATGGGTTAATGAGCACAATCTGTTCCGGTGGCCATGAAGGGGGTGCTGGGAAGAGATTAGAGTGTCTTTAGACATTGAAGATGCCAAGGTCATCCACTGCATCCTGAGCAATCGTCAGTTGTTCTTACTTTTGTCTTGTCACTGGACTTTGATGACTCCAGAAGAGAGACTCAGGCTGGTGACTGCAATTTTGCCTCACTTAAATACAATTCACATGCAAGTCAAGACATCTTCCATGATGTCATTGATCCTTTTTGAAAACAAAGGACAAACAACAACATACCTAGACTATTGTGATAGCTTTATGATTACTAGCCCTGCCTTAAGTCTCTTTCCATTCCTCTTCATCATTCATTCAGATTGCCAAAGTGAACTTCCTAAAGTACAGGTTTACCTATGTTTCCCCCTTACTCAATAAGATCCAGTGGCTCCCATACCTCCTGAATCAAATAAAATTCCTCTGATTAGCTTTTAAGGCCTCTTCCTTCCAGGTTTCTTATCCTTTATTCCCCTCCATAAACTCTTGTGAACCAGTGTCACTAGCCTTCTTGCTATTCCTGGTACAGAACACTCTATTTCTTGACGTGGTGCCTTTGTAATGGCTGTGCCTCATGCCTGGAGTGCTTTAATACTCTTTCTCCTTACCTCTACATCACAACTTCCATGGCCTCCTCCAAGGCTCAGTTTAAGTACTAACTTTTTTTTTCTAGGAACATTTCCTGATCCCAAACCCTTTCCTGCCCCTATGGTCTTCATTGCTAGTGTATTTTCTCTGAGATTGCATTCCATTTATACTGTGTATATCTCATATATACTTACTTGTTTGTATGTTGTCTTCTCTATTAGAATGTGATCTTGAAGACAGGAACTGTGTTTTTTACCTTCCTCTATGTTCCCAGTACTTAATACAGCTCCTGGTATAGAGTTTAATAAATTGTTGACTGGATGACTTAGATACATGGTCTTACTAATTGAGGTACTCCCTCCCTCCACTGATACATGTATGTGTGTATACACACACACACACACACACACACACACACACACACATGCATGCACACACCCCAACCCCTCTACTGTCTGCAACCTTTTCTGCCTACATAATTCTTCTTGGTGTCCTCCCTTAAATCCTTAGTCCACCCAGTTTTCTGTAGACTTTTTTCTAAGTTTTTCAATATTTCTTTGCTACCAATACACAATTTTGATTCTCATATCCCCTCTCTTATATAATAAGACCAATTACTTTTCCAAAAAATATGCTTTCTTGATGATAACTTTTTGCATGCAAATAAATATTGGTACTGTGCCTGTAGCCTGATTGATACCTGTTGCTCATCTCTCTGTTGCCCTTTAAGTCAACCTCAGTTTTATCAGGGTGTTAGTGAGCCATCACACATTATTGGGTACTACAATAATGAGTCCCAATTTGTATATGTCTCTGTATTTTGGTAGATGTGATTCCATTGATGTTGGTACTCCTTCTACCAGCAAAGATTGTAAACCACCTACATTTTTTATCCTGTGTGACTTATATTCATTTCCTCCCCCAGTTCTTCCAAGAGTAGTTCACCCAGTATACTGAAAATCTTCTAGGTGTCTTAAAATCAAATGGATAGCAGTGTAGCTCACAGGGTGTTTATCTGTTATTTATCGCTCTTATCCTATGACTAGCCTACCTCTTTTCCCAGTTACAAATCATTCTGATGATTTCCCTTATGTTACTTCTTGCACATTATTAATTATTGATAATATGCAGCAACCTACTTATGCTCTACCATAGATGTTTCCACTGTCTTGTGTGGAACACAATTTTGATTCTTTTTACTTTTTTTTTTTTGGAAGGCAATTGGGGCTAAGTAACTTGCCCAAGGTCACACGGCTTGGTTTTTGTTTGTGTGTGTTAAGTGTCTGAGGCTGGATCCGAACTCAGGTCCTTCTGACTTCAGGGCCGGGCGCTCTAGTCACTGCACCACCTAGCCACCCTACAGTTTTGATTCTTTAGATATTGTGATACATAGACATAGCATTGCTAGAGAAATAGTTTGAAAAAATATAGATTTTATATATATATATAATATATAGGGATATATGTGTGTGTGTATAAAAATATAGGGAAAAGCTTGGACTCATTGAAAGTGCTGCACAAAATCCTAAATGCCATCTAGCCTGTATTCTTCTTATTTAATTCTGGCCTCATCTCATTGTCCTGCACCGACTCTTCAGAAGACAGGCTCAACAGGCTGCCCGTTCAGCTGTTCTTCAGTCATTTTTCAATTGTGTCCAATTCTTTGTGACCCCATTTGGGATTTTCTTGGTGTAGATACTGGAGTGGTTTGCCATTTCTTTCTCCCAATCATTTTATAGATTAGGAACAGAGGCAAAGAGGGTTAAATGACTTGCCCGGGGTTACACAGATAGTAGGTGTCTGATACTGTATTTGAACTCAGGAAGGTGAATCTTCCTGACTTCAGGCCCAGCACTATCCATTGTACTACCTAGCTGCCCTAATGAAGAAAATATAGATGGTAATTTTATGGAAATGTAATTTTCCTAGAACATAATTAATATATCAGTCACCATAATGTCATAAAACCATGCCATACTGTCATTTTTGAGAACACCTATTTTGACTTTGTTTATGTTGAATTAATTGCTTTCTATGATATTATTTCATCAAATATTCTGTTTCTATAGAACCAATTAATGAAATTGGGCAAAATTTATCTGTAATCTAAACTGTTCAGTTATTGGTTTGCTAATTGGGCTTTTCTATCTCTGGTTTAGTCTGTGACATCACATGGAATTCCTTCAGAATATCTTTCAGATATTCTGATATTTAATATATCCATCCTATTTTTAATATTTTAATTTAAAAATTTTCTCTACCTAACTCCAGAATCTCTTTGATCACTTAAGAGATTCAGATTCATTGAATGTCAGAAATGGAAAGGACTTTAGAATCATTTAGTTCCCAACTTCTCTTATTTCAGATAAAGGAAATGAAACCTGACAGATTTATCCCAAGATTATATAGCTAGTACAAGGCAGAATGTAGACTAGAACCCAAGTCTCTTGACTCCCTGGCCAGCTCTTACATTGCCTCTGAGGACATTTATTCCTGATATTATCCTAAACTTAACATTAAGTCTCTAACATCTGCCTATTACATTCTAAATTATTCCTTGTCTTCAGTTCTTTTGTCATACAACTCGTACTTTATTATTCTATTATAAGGATGTAAATTTCCTGTTGCAGCTTTTCCTAGGTATATATCACCCTCTAGCCCTAATTCTACTGAATTCTTCCACATCAGTCTATCTTGCTGACATTATTTTGTTTTTGAAATGAATAGAGATTGAAGATGAAATGAAGTCTGAAGCAAAAAGAAATGATTGACTATTTGTGCATACAAGATAAAAATTAATCTTTTTCCTTGGATATTTGGAATTTCCATTTTAATTTGTGATTATTTTAAGTATCCCAGGATTGCAGTTTTAAGGAACTATATTTGGAAAAAAGTAACAGGGAAGAATTTTCTACTTCTTTTATGTCCATGGACCTGTATTCTCAACTTTGTTAGATTTTTTTTCCCTTTCCTTTTGAATTGTGCACATATGTTACATAACCTGAACTCTTCCTACCTCTAGTTTTCTTGGACATTATTGTTTCTTTTCAGATGTCAAATTCCTATTAAAATTTTACATAATAAAACAGCAGTGAATTATTATTAATTATAAGAAATCAGAGCAGCTTCATAAACTATCAAATAAAATACATCATGAATAAAACCAATTTCTGATCTTTTTGAAAACGTGTGTTATTATATAAACAATAAGTGCTTCTTTCTGTTTGTAGTGGCATTTGTACTTCAGTTTCTATTTAGGACACCTTAAAAAGCAAAAAATGTAGCTTACAATAAGAAATGTATATTTTTTAAGATATGGATAAGGGATCATGCATTTATTAAGCATCAGCCAAACACTCATCTAGATCCTGGGAATACAAGACTAAAACAAAATTCCTTCTCTCAAGGAACTTAAGTTCTAAATGAGGGAGACAACACACACACACACACACACACACACACACACACACACACACACACACACACACATTCATTTACCACAGAATACATTCAAAAGACATATATAACCTTGAAGGGGAGGCACTAACAAATTGGGAGTAGGGAAGAAATGATAGGTGCATTCAGGAGAAATCTCATGCAATAGTACTTTAGCTGAATCTTGAAGGCAACTAGGGATTCTAAAAAGCTAAGGTGAGGGCAATGATCTGTTTCATTTTGCATTTCTCTTATTAGTAATTTGATAATTTTTTTTCATGTTGGTATTTTCATTTCATGGTTGATAATTGCTAGACTTTCTTTTAAAACTTCCTCTTTGTATCCTTTCTCCCTAATTTCACATTCATGGGCTGTGCCTTTATCCTTTTCATTTTTCCTTCTGGTAATGTGGTTTTCTTTTTTTAAATGCAGTTAACCAATGGTTTATCTATTTGAATAATTTTTCCCTGTGAAACCAGCTCTTAATTTTATTAGTTTTTTTTTTTTTACTTTCAGTTTTATTGATCTTTCTTTTCGATTTTCAGGGTTTCCATTTTGGAAGTAGGGGGTTTTATTTTTTTCCTTTTTCTAGCTTTTTAAATTGTATGCTCAGGCATAGCAGTGGTCAGTGCTCGAGGTGTCCCGGATGGAGATGAGAGCATCGAGGCTGGAGCCGGGCTCCGAGCGATTTGGTGTGAGCTCTTCGGGGGAGTTGGAATCGGAATCGGAGTTGGAGTCGGTGTTGGAGTCGTCGGAGCCAGCAGGGGAACTCGGCTCGAACGGGAAGCAGGTGGTGCCCAGCATCATATACCTGGGGCATATTCCGCCGTGCTTCCAGCCCCTGCACGTGCGGAACCTGTTCAGCGTCCACGGCGAGATCAGCAGAGTCTTCTTCCAGCCAGAGGACCGATTGGGTGGAAGGAAGAAGGTGCCCACCGCGGCGGGGGGCCGCCGCCTGGGCCAGGGCTACACCGAGGGCTGGGTGGAGTTCCGGGACAAGCGGGTGGCCAAGCTGGTGGTGGCCAGCCTGCACAACACGCCCGTGGGTGCCCAGCGCCAAAGCCCCTTCCGCTATGACCTGTGGAACCTGAAGTACTTGCACCGATTCAAGTGGAGCCATCTGAGTGAGCGCCTGGCCTATGAGCGGCAGGTCCGGCAGCAGCGCGTTCGAGCAGAGATCTCTCGGGCCAAGCGGGAAACAGACTTTTACCTGCAGAGTGTGGGGAAGAGCAAACATTTCCTGAAGAAGGCAGAAGAAGCAGCTTTGGCTGCTTGTGGGGAAGGACCAGTGGTCCAAGAGAAGAGCTGGGGCTTCATCCAGCGCCCCACAGAGCTGGAGATCAGAAAACACAGAGATTCAGGCTAGCCAGGGCAGGGAACAACTACGAGCCCAGATCCACGAGCTCGCCAAGAAGGCCCAGACAAATGAGCCTTTGCTGACCAAAATTTTCCATTTTGTGCCCTGAGTTTCCGTGAAACTGACTTTAATGACCTCAGCTTGACCAGCATAGTACAAAGGGGCCTGAAAGCTCTGAATTCATTCTCTGCCCAATGGCAGCTTCCTAGCAACTGGTTTGTCTTGATAACTAAAAGATACAGCCTTAACTTTAAAGTAACAATAAAGTGTTGCAATAGAAAAAAACAATAAATTGTATGCTCAGTTCATTGATCTGCTCTTTATTTTATTAATGTAAATGTTTAGAAATATAAAAATTTCCTTAAGTATCACTTTGGCTGTATCCCACAAATTTTGGAGTGTTGTTCTTTTTAAAGAAATTAATGGACTATTTCTATGATTTGTTCTTTGACTCCTTCATTCTTTAGGATTAAGTTACTTAATTTCCAATTGAATTGAATCAATGTTTCCGTGGCCCTTATTGAATATAATTTTTTTGCATTATGATCTGAAAAGTATGTATTTAGTATTTTTGCTTCTCTGCCATAATTGTCAGGTTTTTATGCCCTAATATGTGGTCAATTTTTTGGAAGGTGCCTGCCATATATAACTGAGAAAAAGGTACACTCCTTTCTGGTCTCATTTATTTTTCTCCAGAAGTCTCTCATAGCTAACTTTTACAAAATTCTGTTCATCTGCTTAACTTCTTTCTTGCTTATTTTTTGGTTAAATTTATCTAGTTCTGAGATGGGATAGTTGATGTCCCCCCACTATTAGTTTTACTATTTCCTCATATAACTCATTTAACTTTTTCTTCAAGAATTTGGATGTTTTGCCATTTAGTGCGTATACATTTAGTATTAATATTACTTCATTGTCTATGGTACCTTTTAACAAAATGTAGTTTACCTGTTTTCCCTTTTAAAATTAGGTCTGTTGTTTTGTGGTTTTTTTTGGGGGGGGCAGGGTTTTTGTTTGTTTTATTTTGCTTTGTCTAAGATAGTGATTGCTACCCCTGCCTTTTTTCCTCAACTGAAGCGTAATAGATTCTACTCTAGTCCTTTATTTTTACCCTGTGTATGTCTGTTTCAAGTGTTTTTCTTGTAAACAACATATTGTTGAATTCTGGTTTCTAATTCATTCTATCTGCTTCTGTTTTGTGGGTGAGTTCATCCCATTCACATTCACAGTTATAAATATTACTGTGCATTTCTCTTCCTCTTATTTTCTTCTGTTTATTGCTGTTCAATCATATTAACTTATGATTTCTCTTTCATGTTTCCTTTTTATGCTTCCTTTGAGTCTTGTCCTGTTACAAAATGAAGTTGACCAATTTTGGCAACAGATTAGATGTAGGAGATGAGAGATGTTGTGGAGTCAAGGATAACTCCTAGGTTGGGAGCCTGAGGAACAGCGAGGCTGGTGATGTACTCTGAAGTAATAGGTGAGGTGGATGGGGTAGAGTTTAAAGGGAAAGATGATGAATTCTATTTAGGACATGTTTGGTTTATGATACCTATTGGATATCCAGTTTGATATGTCTAAAAGGTGGTTGGAGATGCGAGATTGAAAGTCAGCAGAAAGATTTGGCAACTAAGTGATCATTGGTAACTGGAGAGAGCAGTTTAGGTGGAATCATAAGGTTAGAAGCCAGATTGTAAGGGGTTAAGTAGAGAGTGAGAGGAGAGAAAATGGAGGCATCTATTGTAGATGGTCTTTTTGAGGTGTTTAGCTGCCAGCAGCCAAAGAGATAGAGGGGGTAGAAGTCAGGCTTTTTTTTCTCACACTTAATAATATTTTATTTTTTCCCCGTACATGCAAAGATAGTTTTCAACATTCATTTTTGTAAGACTTTGAGTTCCAAATTTTTCTCCTCTCCCTTCTCTGCCCCCTCCCCATGACAGCAAGCAATCTGGTATAGATTATACATGTATTCTCATGTTAAACATTTCCACATTAGTGGAAGGAAGAATTGTTGTGAAAGAAGAATTAGAGCAAAAGAAAAAAACCATGAGAAAACAAAATAAGTGAAAATAGTATTCTTCTATTTGCATTCAAATGCCATAGTTCGTTCTTATCATGAGTCTTTTAGAATTGTTTTAGATCATTGTATTGCTGAGAAGAGCTAAGTCTGTCATAGTTGATCTTTACACAATTATGCTGTTACAGTGTACAATGTTCCCTTGGTTCTGTTCCAAGTCAGGGTTTTTTTTCAGATGAGGGAGACATGAACATGTATGTAGGAAGTAGGAAATGAGTTAGTAAAGTGGGAGAGGTTGAAAATAAGTGAAAGAGTGGATATGACAGGACATTTTGTTGGAGGAGACAGGATGGAAAGAGATCATTTGAACAGGTAGAGGGGATTTGCCTTTGTAAGTCATAAGACCACTTCATCATATGAGACAGTGGTGAAGCAAGAGATAGTGGCAGATGACATCTGAATGAGGGGAGATAAGAAAGAGGGGAGAAAAGAGAGGTCACAAAGAATGGCCTAAATTTTTTTCTGTATAATAATGAGGCAAGGATTTAATTTCACAATTTCTTCTTAGCTCTAGTCTCTTTTTTCTGCAGTACTTGAGAGTCCTCTATTCTGTTAAAAAATTCTTTTTTTCTATATACAATTAATTATATTCTCTTTTTTTCAGGGCTTGTTAATCTTATTTATATACTTTTAATTTTTGCATTTTGGAATATCATATTACAAGATTTTCTCTCCTTTATAGTAATTTCCGCCAAGTCATATGCGTTCTTTACTGTACTTTGTAGATATTTAATCTTTTTTTTTTTATTTAGAAGCTCTAGATTTTTGCTGACATTCCTGGATAATTTCCATTTTTTTGTTTCCATAAGAAAATAATATATCTATATCTGTGTTTATAGCTAGCTCTAACTTTATATCTATCATCTCTCTATATATACATATTCCATTTTTACTTTGCTCTCTGGTTCTAATAGATCTAGGTAGGTTTTTAAAAATGATTTCTTGAAACATAATATCTAGACTTTTTGTTGGATCATGAATTTCAGGGATTCTGATGATTCTTAAATGATATCTCTTGAACTTTTTTTTAGTTTTTTTATAGTAACTATCCAATTTTTAATTTTTTTTTCATTACTTAAGTTTTGTCAAATATTTCTTGTCTAATGGAATTAATAAGTTCCACTTTCTCCATCCCATTTTTCAAAGAGTTCAGTACTTTGGTAACATTTTCTATACCCATTCTATACTATTTTCCTCTCAATTTTTCCTCCTGAACTCTCATTTCATTTCTTATTAAAAACAACAACAACAACAAAAAAAAACCCCAACTCTTCCTCTGCTTTTCCTGTCCACTCATGTATTCCTTTTTGGCCAAGCCATTTCTGGCCCCCTCCCCGCTTCCCCAACCCAAGGCTGCTACTATAGTTGTTGTGGGTACTTGCTTCTGGGTTTATCCCTTTCCCCTCCTCCCCCAACTTCTTTTAGTGAGAAAGTACTTCCTAATCATGTGTGATATTTTTTTCTTTACCTCATATTTTCAGTCAGATTTTGATTTGTGATTTTGTGCTCAGTCCAGTTTTCTTGGATGGGATGGATAGACTTTGTTTGGTCCTCTCTCCTCCGTAGTCTACATGTCTCTGCTGCTATGACTAGGGTGTAACATTAGTCCCCTACCTCTGCCTTAATCCTTGACTTCTGATCTCCTGGTGGCCCACTGAGGTTCTTGGCCTTAGCTAGACCATCTTCCTCTTGTACTTCAAGTTGGCTTATTCCTCTGCTGTATCCCCAGTAGGCCTCAGTGGAGTACTCAAGGTTATGTTGGCCTTGGGCTTCCTGCAGAGCTCAGGTACCAATATCTGGGTGTTGAGTTGGCTCTGTTTCCTACTGGGGCTCCTAATGGTGTGAGGAGTGCATAGCTAGGTTTTGTCTCCCTGAGCAGTGGTGTGTGGGAGCTGTCTTTGTGTTTTATTCTATTCTGACTAGCTGGTTTGTGGATCTGGCTTTAGATTCCCAATCCTGCATTGGCTTCTTACCTTTATCTTCATAGCCTGTCTGGCTTTGAGTTTGTTCATGGCATCTTGTTGGCGTCTCTATTGTTCCTTCTCACCTACCTCTCCTGGCTTTGGCTGTCTTTATATAGTTTTGTACTGGATGGAGGAATTTGCTTCCATGTCATTTCAGTTTATCATTCATCTTTTGGGGATGCTTTTCAGCTATTTACAGAGGTTTATATGGGAGAAGTGACATTTCTGTATTTTATCTTGCCAGTTTAACTGAAAATCTCTTCTCTTTTTTTTTTTTTTGGTTCCTTAAGGGCAACCCAAAAGGGGAATGCTGGCCCCAACTTTTAGCTCCTACCAGTGCTTTTATGCCTCAGCTATACCTGGCTATTTCATTTATGTTTGTCTGCTAAGGGATCATTTGACTTAGTGAGATCAATGTTGGGGCCTTTTTTCTTCTGTTACTATTAGCTCCCAGGTGCCATGTTGTACTGAAATGACAGCCTGGGCCATACATATCCTAGTTATGAAGATAGACTGCCCATTCTTCATCAGGATGTCATTCCAGCTTTCCCCTATTAATAGACCCTGGCTATATACAGACATTCCATTACCCCAGAGCAGGGCATTATTCTTTTCCAAAGGTTGTTCACACAACAGAAGGTAAAGAGATTGCTTCTTTGAACGTGTGAGTCTTTCTGTGACACTTCTAAAATCTTGGCTTTAAGGTGTCATACCTGTCATAGTAATTTTAGGAGTAAAATGCTTTGATTTTCTTTTAAAGCAGAGCCTTAGTGAATCTAAAAAAATCCACGCTACCCATCCTCTGTCAAGTTTTATTTATATACTCTATTTTTGACTGTGCAACATTTGTTGCTTGGATGTAGAGTGTATTAATTTTGACCACCTGATCTTTGTGATGTTTAAGTGCTTTTAGCAAGAAGAGACATAATATTTAGCTTCTATACTTTAATGTTGAGTTGTCTTCCTCTCATTCTGCAGCTAAGAGAGTACAGTGGTCAAGCATGTAATATTCAGTAGAGGCTTTGTAGCAAATTATCACAGCTACTCTGTATTCTGTACTCTGGGTACACTAGTGCTATCATAGCACCTTTTGATAGTTGTCAGGGTAGAAAAATATAAATGGTCCATATTATAGCCCAAATAACTGGATCTGACGACCTTTTAATATGTAGCAAAAGTAAGGAGGGTTTGGCTACGACAAGATGAAATGACTGACTATCATTGAAGTATATAGAGTTGGAACAGCTGATCATATTTTTCGTTCCTTTTTTTTGGAGGGGTTAGTTAGTGAAGAAAGACATTAATTTTCTTTTCTTTTATACTTTTTGTCACATTTTAATTATTCTTATAAGCTATATTTTTAAAAAAATTATCATTATGCACTTGACAAAGAGCAACAATTGCAAATATTTCTATATACCTGGAATAGAATAAGAGGATTGTATATGAAATAATAACTGTTGTAAATAGCTTTTAAAAAAACCTACATAATAAATTGAGCAGAATGCTATTGGCATGGCCTGCTTGTCTGTGTCCATTTCTGAATTTAATTCTGCTCACTTAAAATTAAAAAAAAATACTGTTTCACTGAATTATGTATTCTCTATTTTGCCATGAGTATCACTACCTCCTTTCCCCGCTGCATGTCTCCTCTTTCTACCCCTATCACTCCCTCATATCAAGTATAGTCAAGTAAAATAAATCCATACCTTGGCTATGTCTGAAAAAGGTGTCTTATTCTGTACTTCATCTTTCTGCTCATAATCAAACTCCTTGAGTCATTGCATTGTTCCAAATTCTTAAGTCTTTCAAATTTATTTTCCTTTGCAGTATCGTAGTATAATTTGTTCTCCTGGTTCTGCCTACTTCATTTTTCCTCAGTTGTATGTCATCCAGGTTTCTCTGAATCTCTCTTTTAAAAATTCATATACCTCAATATTTCATTTTATTTATATATTGTAGTTTATCCATTATTCACTTGCTGGGCCATAACAAAAGTGCTATTATAAATAGCTTTGTAATATGGATCCTTTTCCTTTATCTTTGATTTTTAAGGGATGTTAGTCTAATAGTGATATTTCTAGGTCTAAGGGTTTATACTGTTTAGTGGCTAAATGGATATAATTCTAAATTGCTTTACAGAATGGCTCAACAAATTGACACCACCAACATTCCATTAGATTTCCTGACTTCCTGTAGCTCTGCCTCCACTTGTCATTTTCCTTTTTTGTCATTTTTGCCAGTATGATGGATATGAGGTGTGGGACTTTAGAGTTAATTTAATTTCCAGTTCTTTTATTATTAGTAACTTGGCACATTTTCCTCCTATATGGTTGTTCATAGCTTACATTTCTTTTGAGGACTGGGAGGCTTTTATTTCTTTTTTTTAATCAAATGCTTTATTAACTTCTAATTTACATCATTCATTTCTACAAGATTTTGAGTTACAAATTTTCTCCCCATTTTCCACCTAAATAGCGATCCCACTAGATATCCCCTCCTCCAATCTGCTCTCTCCCATATCTTCTCCCATACCCCCTCCAACTTTCCAGTAGTACAGGATGGATCTCTATGCCCCAGTAAGACTTTTATTTTTTACTAATTAATAATATTAAATAGACTATTTAAATTCTTTTTACTAGCATATACAGATGCTTTCCTCAAAGAATCCTTGGAAAGTATTTAACTGATACCTTTATGAGTATTGTAGATTTGGGGGGGTTTACAGCCTGGTGACATAAATGAGCAAGTAGTTAAAAATTGTGGTTTAAGCATAATCCTACTAATCCCCCCTTTTTCAAAGGGCAAACTGTACTATAATGAAATGATTTGCATGACAATGAAATAGCTGGAAAGTGCTAAGTTGTGTACAAGTGTTTCTTTTTGTGTGTTTTTTTTTTTTAGTTATTCCAAACATGGAATTTTATTGAATTTTTTTTTTTTAGGCTCGGTTTATGAACCTCTTAAAAGCATTAACCTTCCAAGACCTGACAATGAAAGTCTGTGGGATAAGTTGGATCAATATTACAGAATTGGTAAGCAAAGAATAAGGAATAAGTGTTTTGAATATCTTTATTTTTGTAGTTACTCTTTTATATACCTACTCTATCTTTTTCTATGAAAGTATTCTTTTTAGCATCTGATTTGTCAGGTCTTTTAAGCACTAAGAAAGTGCACATCCATTCACAAGTGGATGAAAAAACCTATCTCTGTCCTATCTGTTACTTTAATGATTCAAAAATTATTAACATCTTTCCACAACTATTTCCTTTTGTTTTTCTGAGAGAGCAAATATGACAACCTATTTGAAGGTATTTGATTTAATATTCTAATAATTCAAGGTTCTGTGGTTTTATCAGGGTAGGAACCGCTTCTACCAATGTAGTTTATAGCCCTTATACCACTTTGTAGATAGACTTAAAGAGTAGCTGTTGCTATAAATAGGGGGTCCTTGTGGGAGCACAAACTGGGTTGCTTTTGACCTCAATTATGCATATGTGTGTATATGCATCTTTGTGTATATGTACGTTAGCATTACTGAGTGCCACTATTTTAATAAATCTTTCCCTGATCCCTCAGTTTTTTGTATGTTTTTTTCCTCTTCAGATTACCTTCTGTTTAATAATTTGTATATGTTTTTTCTCATAATAGATTTTCAATTTATTTACAGTAGGAACTGTTTGATTTTTGTCTTTTATTCTGAGCATCTATCACAATATTTTGAACATACAACACATTTAACAGATGTATTTTAATTGTACTGAATTGAAGTGTGTGCCTGTATAAAATTATAATGATCTTTTGGGACAAAGTTCTGCTTTATTGAAAAAAATTAATAAAACTGCTGCAAATTAGCAACTTACAGTATTTACCTCTCAGCACTGAAATATTCATTTGGAGAAAAAGGAGCTCACTTTTTCATGGATTAAATTCTGTAGAAGAGAATATCTTAAGCACTGTAACAGGTTTCCATCAATTTTGATAACAAAAACTAGGTTAGTTTGATTTAATGTATTTTGGAGGCATAAAGCATTCATTCATTTAGAGACTGAAAAATTGGAATGAAATAGCTTTTATGAAATGCCATTATGTATGTTAGCATTCCAATTTTTAGGACTTTTAAACAAAACCAGAATCAGAAATTAACTTCAGCCTGCTATTTATTTAAATGAAACTTTAAAGCAATAGTCTGTTTACATGCTGCTGTTAGATTATGTGAGAGTGGTTCTAAAGTGCTGAAACAGAACCTATATGATGTATTATACAAAATTGATCTCCTAGTGTGAAGGACAGGGACAAAACGTTTCTTCACTTGACAAAGCACCTGGAGTTCTGGGTTCTTGTTTGATCTATTGACATTTTATCATTTTGTAGGTTCATTGCTTTTGCCTTCCCTGTAGAGAAAGTGACAGTCCAATTTACTCATCGCCATTCACAATGGCAATAGCAAACTTAGACTGCTCTTTGCCATTCATCTAGTTCAGGCTTTTCTCACTGAAACTGATTTGTTTCTTTAGTTGGAGAGGTCTGTTGAATTGACTTCTAATGGGTAATTTTCAACTACTCAACTCTTTTGGAATTGTCAGCAAGGTTATTGACAAAAGAACATCAGTGAAGGAGACCATGAAGTCATGTTAACTTCTAAATTCATCTATCTAGTTTTTGATACTGCTAAAAATATATTTAACTCATTTCTTTCTGCCCTGGCAAGGAACAGTATTTCAAAGGGAAGAGAAAGAAATCCCATTTAAATTGAAGTGATTTTAACTGAGATGATTTTTTTCATCTACCTTTTCATCAACACAAGTTTCATGATGGGGGAAAACAGTTTCATATTGCTTTCTATGTAATTAAGAATTAAAATTAAAAGAACTTAGCAAAACAGGATATGATTCTAAAAATAAGATATAAGCCTTTTGTCTGAAGAAAACGAATAGGGTCATTATTCATTATGGGTCATTTTTCCAATTTCAGTCAAATCAACAGTGCTGCAGTATCAAAGTCCAACTACTGGCCTGTTCCCCACAAAAACTTATGCTGATGATCACAAGGCCAAGGTACAAGACAGCCTTTACTGTGCTGCTAGCGCCTGGGCATTAGCACTTGCATATAGGTAAGTGGATGTCTTTGACTTGTAACTCTTATTCAAACTAAATGTTACCTGCTAATCAGTCCTGTTAGGAAGCTATTTGCATTAGTTATTATTTCTGCCCTTCTGATGGCAGTTTTCCTGAGGACTAGATGTCAGATCATCTTAAGTTCCTCTCGCACTTGATAATTCACAATTCACCAGCCTAGATGTCTGCCTTACATGACATTTTGGGGAACAGAACTGGCCGTGCTTTGATGCTGGGCTCTTTCCCTCAGGCTTAATGGAATGCCACACAGTACTCCCCAACTCCAACACACACATATTCCAGGCCCTGTTTTTTCTATTCCTCACTTCTCTGATCCAGTAGCATAGAGTATTACTATATTGCTGTGGCAGCCTCAACAGATTTCTACTTTTTTGGATTCTTGGCACTAGAAGAAGTAGAGGTCAGGGTATAGAGTTGAGCTCTCTCTGCTTGAGCTGAATGCTTCTGAAGCACAGCATGCTGTCACAGAACTATCAAAGGCCTGAGAAAATTTCTGTCTTGGTTTTTGGATCTTGAAGTCACTGGGAGCAAGAAAGGCTTGGGATGTGGAGCTGAATAATGTAAGCTCACGGTCGTCTTGTGCAACCCTTCTACCAGGAGCAAGTGTGGTGAGCAGTGGGAGAGGGAGTGGTGGGTGAGCATAGGTTAGATATTAATATTTATCTTGTTTGGGTTTTTAGTGTCCTAAACTAATGAGAGTGCTGAAATTACTTATCTCTGGTATGTAATTTCTATTTTGGAGAGGTTTGAGAGATCATGAAGAGCAGAGAAAGTATCTAATCTTCCATATTGTTGGTCATGTCAAGCTCTCTTATTTTATATATGAAGAAATTTAACCTAAGAGAAGGGGGAGGACATACTAAAAAGCCACTTAACTACTGAAGAGTAGGTTTGGCAATTGGAATCCAAGTTCCTTGACTCCAGATGCTGTGCTCTTTCTACTACGTTATGCCTCCTCTCCCAGGGCATTCAAGTGTGTTCTCTTTGCAACCACTATGAGCGCTACTTTGATATCGATCTTACCTTTTTTTCTGTAATTGACATCTTTGAGGAGGGGATATGCTTATGGTAGTCTCTCTGGGTTAAAGGGGTACAGGAAGTTTAGTTGTTTTTCTTACATAATTTCGAACTGAGAGTTAATGATTGGATCACTTCATCATGCCATAAACAATATTTCAACATACCTGTCTTTCACAGTCTCTCTAACTTTGACTGTTCTTACCTTTGCCTTTCTTGCCAATTTGAAGAGTATAAAGTAATATTTCATAGATATTTCAGTTGGAATATCTTTTACTGCTAGTGATTGGGACCATGTTTTCATGTAGTTGTTAATAGGTTTGCAGTTCTTCTTTTGAAAACAATGCTTACATTTTTTTCCCTTAGCTATGGGAGAATAGTTATTATAACATATACCTGAGCTAATTTAGATATCAGACTTTTAAAAATATTTTTATTTATTATTTTATTTTATTATTATTTATTAAGATATTATTTCTTTTTACATTGCCTGAATTTCCAATTAAATCCTTTCCCATTTCTTTACCTAATGAGTTTTTGATCCCATCTAACAAGAAAGGTCTTTTATCAATAATATTTAAAAGCAAATATTTTCCTGCTCTTCAGTTGTCTAATTCTCTCTTAGTTGATATCCTTCCTGCAAAACCTTTTAATTTCATCAGTTAACAGCATCAGCTGTCTTTTATGATCTCTTCTTTTTCTTTTTTAGTTAAAAATTCTCTTATATTGAAAAGCATAAACCCCAAGTAGTTCAGTCATAAAAAGAAAGACCTCAGATAGCCCAAGATATTTATAACAACATTTTTTGTGGCAGCAAAATACTTCAAAGAATTTAGTTGATCATTGATTGGATAATAACTAAACAAATTATATGTGGTGTGTAAGAAATGATGGATATGAAGAATTCTGAGGAAGATATATATATATAAACTTATGTAAAGAGATATAAGCACAATAAAAAACAGTATACACAATAACTCCAACAATGTAAGTAAAAATAATACTAACAAAATAGGAACTTAATGCTATGTGATTATAATGATCATTGCTATAGAGAAGTGATCTAAATCTTTCAAAATTGTGTATCTTTACAGCATTGTTGTTATTGTATACATTGTTCTGCTGGTTCTGCTCTCCATTCTCCCATAATTTCACATATGTTTTTCTAGGTTTTTCAGAAACCATCCCATTTATAATTTCTTACAACACAATAGTATTCTATCACATACATGTACCTTAACTTGTTCAGCTGTTCCCCAACTGATGGGCAGTCCCTCAGCTAAAAAAGAACTGTCAGTATTTGAGATTGATTTAATAGAGCCACTTTTTGTTTAGTTTTCATTGAACACCTCAGAAGATAGTCTGGATCACTAAGGAGTTAGGGGAGAGGTGGGTCCATGGAGTCATTTGCACCAAGCCAAATCATGTGAACGAGTGAGGGTTTTGATCATGGCTTAGGACAATTTAGTGTTATATTCTTCTCTTGACAGGCAGCTTATTTAACAGCCAGTTCACTATGATCACTCCTTGACTTTTACTTAGCCATAAAAATAATCCAGAGAAGAATTTGATCACATCTGAAATTTCTCAGCAGTATATACATTCTGTGACATGTATTTTTCTTCTTTTTGAAATCTGTTTGTTTGGTGCAGGAGAGACAACCACATGTGAGAATGGCTTCCAGGGGCATGACAGTCAAGATGATTTCTTCTGGCTGCTATTGTACTTATTCTGTAATTTACTAAGTAAATTGTGCCCATTAATATTGCTTCTACATGATGATTACCCCCTAAAAACTACCAACTTAACTTTTATAAAAATATTAATCCATTTTTCAATAGTTATGCATTGTTTTATTCATAAATTCTTTTTTTTTTAAAGCAATTGGGGTTAAGTAACTTGCTCAAGGTTACACAGCTAGTCATTATTTATGTGTGGGTGCTCATTTTCTGAGGCCAGATCTGATCTCGGGTCATCCCAACTCCGAGGCTGGCGCTCTTACTCACTGCGCTACCTAGCCGCCCCTTTAGGGCAACTGGGGTTAAGTAACTTGCCCAAGGTTACATGGCTAGGTTTTTGTTTATGTGGATTAAGTGTTGGAGGCCGGCTCCAAACTCAGGTCCTTCTGACTCCAGGGCCGGCACTCTATTCACCGAGCCACCTAGCCGCCCCTTTATTCATAAATTCTTAACAGTTTTTAAAGGAAATTTCTATTCTTCTAAAGATGGAAGAAGCAAATGGGAATTTTCACTTCATATCTCATTCTCACTATAGAAAGGAAGTTACAGTAGTACTCCTTACTTAAATAGAAAAAAATGGGAACTTTCTGGGATAGTAGCAATTCTGTCTTGGGGTTTGTGATAAAGAGTAGCACAGATTCACATAGTCTGACTTGCACTCTAGGTCTTGGCAAACAGATTTCAAGAGGTTCAGAGAAAGTTTAGATAAAATCCCAGTGGAACCAAATTCTTCAGAGTAAGTCAGCACTTGTAGGGTGAGAAACACTCAATGAAAATCTGAAAATACCAATATGGATAAATGTACACTAGGACACTTTTGGTAAGACTATAAATTGGTCTACCACTTCTGGCAAGCATTTCAGAATTATGCAATAAAACTGATAAAAAACAATCTCCTTACCCTTTGAAGTAGAGGTCTCCTTTCCAGGCATATAGCCCTTGGGGGTCAAAGGTCAAAAAAAGATTCCCATCTTCATCATAATATTTATAGCAACACTTTGGGGTAACAAAGAACTAGAAACAAAGTAGGTATACATCGAATGGTAAGTAGTTGAACATTGATTGGGAAGTTGTCAAGCAAATTGTGATCCCTGAATGTGTTGTGCCATAAGTAATGATAAATATGAATTTCATAGAATGATGGGAAAACTTATATGAATGTGTAGTAAAGGAAACAGAATGAAACCAATATATGCAATGCCTATTGTGTAAGCAGAATAGTAATAAGAAAACTGAACTTTGTACTCATAATAATTTAGAGTTTTTCTGAAGTAAGAGATGAGAAAATATATCTTCATCTATTTAGAAAATGGGAAGTGCGGGGATATGTGATGCTGGAACTGTGCACATATTGTTAGATTTAGTTGATGTGTTTATTTTTACTTGTGTCTTCTTTATTACAAGAGGTGGATATTTGTTTTTGTTTTTGCCTTTTTTTTTCTTTGGAGGGGGGAAGGTAGGACAATTTGGGTTAAGTGACTTGCCCAAGGTCACACGGCTAGTTTTGTGTTGTATCTGAGGCTAGATTTGAACTCAGGCCCTCCTGACTCCAGGGCTGGTGGTCCAAGAGGTAGATATTTGGATCAGGCAGAGAGGGTAATATTCCTAAATCAAGGTTAATAAAATTAATAGTTGTTTTTGTTTATTTTTTTTTTTCATTTTGGAGGGGGGAAGGCAGGGCAATTGGGTTAAGTGATTTAGTTCACATACCTAGTAAGTGTTAAGTGTCTGAGGACAGATTTGAACTCGGGTGCTCCTGACTCCAGGGCCAGTACTCTATTCACTGCACTACCTAGCCACCCCCTAGCTTTTTTTTTTTTTTTTAAGAAAAAATATAGAATATGGGACAGGTTATGAATGCAAAATTCTGTAAGAATGTCAGATTTCCTAAAGATCAGAATGAATTAATCAGACTTCAGGGTTGAAGAATTGTAAAAGGATAGGTGGACCTGGAGTTTTGATCCAAACCAAATGGCTTGATAATGGGACTAGGGAATTGGTTTATCAAATGAAGTATAAGTTTTATCGTAACAGGAAAAGGGAAATAGATATATGGTGCATTATTAGCAATGAATTGGGAGTTAAAGTACTGATTTTGAATCCTGGTTCTGTCTTTTAATTCTTCCTTGTATTACTCTGGCCAAGTACCTATTTTCTTTGGATCTCACTTTTTTTTTTAACCTTGTAAAGATGAGGAAACTGGACTAGATGATCTTTGAGGTCATTTCCATCATTAAATTTATAATCCCATGTTATTGTTTGTTAAACAATCAAGTAGATCCTTTTTTTTGTTTGCTTGTTTAGAGAAGAAAACAATTGGGTAATAATATTATGGGCAATATTTTAATATTGTCTCCTGGGGGGGCGGCTAGGTGGCGCAGTGAGTAGAGCGTCGGCCCTGGAGTCAGAAGGACCTGAGTTCGGATCCGGCCTCAGACACTTAACGCACATGTAACTGAAACCAAAGCACACTAAGTCAATAAATCAGACTATAGAATCTTACTTTGGTGACAAAGAAGATCAGAAGAAAACAACAAAGTCAAAGCTCCTGCATCCAAAGCCTCCCAGAAAAATATGAATTGGTCACAGGCCATGGAAGAACTAAAAAGGATTTTGAAAATCAAGTAAGAGAAGTAGAGGAAAAATTGGGAAGAGAAATGAGAGTGATGCAAAAAAAATTGTGAAAAATGAGTCAACAGCTTGCTAAAGGAGACCCAAAAACATACTGAAGAAAAGCCCAAATGGAGCCACAAAGAGTTGGACATGATGGAAACAACTCAACGTCATGTGTGAGGAATGTTTTAAGGTTCTTGGGCTAAATATTTAAAAAGTAACACAGTCCTCGCTCTTAAGTAATTTACAAATTATTGATTGGTGACAGCCAGGAGTGATCATACAAGTTAAAACATTCAATATGTGGGGAAGGCCAAACAGAATGTCACAAGACATGTAAGGAAGAAGACGGGTGAATCAGGAAAGACTTCACGGAGAAGGTATCAAACCAGACTGCTCATTATCCTCAAGCTCTTTCTATCCTTTTCCAACACTGTGCATTTCTGCACACTCTTCACTACTTTTAGAATACACTTCTTGCATCTTAATCTGCTGAAATTCTACTTGTCCTTCAAGGGTTAACTCCAAAACCATCATTACTCTGAAGGTTTATCTAGTCACCCAGTTAGCAGCTATTGCTCCTTCCTCATTGTATTCTGTTTCTTATAATAATTACTTGTTTGTTTTTAAGTTTTTAAGAGCTTTTGAGCTCTTTGAGGGTAGGGACTATGTTCTACTGACCTTTTATCTTTAACAGACAAAGCAATGCCTTTAAAGTAGTAGGCTTTTAAATACATGTTGAAGTAAATATTACAGTTTGAATTTTAAGCTTATTCTTGATGGAGTCTATTCTAAAGGGCAAATCTCCTATTGATTTTAGTGGGAAGCCTATTATTTTTTCCTGCTTAAAGATGACAAGCCTTTGTCTCCAATGTACTGATTGGAATTAACATGTCCCCTTGAATAATTGAAAATGGGAGGAGTGTCCCAAGAACGTCAGTGTCTACAATATAAACCTCCTTAAGTAATGTCTGAGAAGATGCGTGCTCAAACTGAGGAATGACCTTTTTCATAAACAAAGAAGAATTCAAGTCATCAAACATTTATTAAGACACTGTGCTAAGCAATGGAAATATAAAGGAAAATAAACCTTTAAGGTGTTCTCAATGTAATGGTAATTGATCATGGGCAGAGAAATGAGCCAAGATGGAGCACCTGTCAGTCATCTGAGTTCCAAAAGTCAGAGCCCCAGGACTCCCAGAAAGAGAAAATCTTTAGGAGACCCACAATGATAGTTACGTATAGGTTTTGCACTGAAAAAGAAATTAGTCTAATAAGACCCTTGTTGAGGGAAGCATGAATTGTTCCCTATCATGATTAGGAAAGAACTGAAGGCAGTCTTTGTCCTGTGGTAGTCAGCAAACTTTTTCTATGTCCCTACTATATGGCAGGCATGGTAACAAATTCTGGGGTTACAGAGAAAAGCAAAATAACCCCCCAAACTAATAAGCCGAAGTCTCTGCTCTCAAGAACCACAGGGAATAATGGGAAAGACAGGAAAACAACTATGTACAAACAAAATATATACAGGATAGATTCCAATGGAAGATACTAAGACTAAGGAGAACTAGGTAAGGTTTCTTACAAAAAGGAACATTAGCTAAGACCTAGGAGGCAAGGATGAGGAGGGAGTTTCAGAAATGAGAGATAGCCAGTAAAAATGCTCAGGCAGGAGATGAAATGAAGGAAGAATGCATGAGGGGAGGCCAGTTTCACTAGATTGCAGACTATATGGGGGAGGGGAGTAAGATGTAAGAAAACTAGAAGCTTTTAGAAGACTTCAAAAGCCAAACAGATGATTTTGTATTTAGTCCAAAAGGTAATAATGGACCACTGGAGTTTATTGAGGAGGTAAGCAGCACAGGTCATAGCTGTGCTATAGCCATATAAACTGATCTGGAGGCAACAACTAGAGAAGTTCAATTTACTACAAAGCATAGAAATGACTGTAAAAATCAACTAGATATTTTGTCTTGGGTGAATTTTCCATGAGGTGGATCTGTTGAGATCTCTCTGACATGGAGAGATGCCCACCAACCCCAATACAATTTAATCTGTAGCCCAGAGGAAGAAGATTTTTTAGGTCAAAAAGGGAAGGTACATACTTAGGGAGCCATGACATCTGTGGACCTATATTCCAGCAAGACCAAGATTGAGATAGATAAACTCTAGCATGTTCGGTATTTTCTTTCTGAAATGTCTATGTGAAGACATGAATAAGAATTGTATTCATGTAAGAAAAAGCAATCTGTTCTTACCTTTTCTTCGAATTATTCTGATCTATGAGATTTCTTCTAAGTCAGAAAAAGAGTTTTTCCCTCCAGAAGCTGAATTCACATTCTACAATAATTTGAAACAAAAAATGAAGTTCCATAGTTGTAAAAACAACGAAAAAGGACAACCAAAAAGTTTTATTTAGAGTTTTCAGAATGTCTAAACAAAGACATTGGTGTTAATAGAAGCATACCTTTAGGAAATTGATTT